>VOPJ01003809.1:0-16931 GCA_014673585.1 Semibalanus balanoides
CAGAGATCAACTGAAGTCGCTGACCTCTGATGACCTGAGATTGCTTTTTTGGCTTCTGGCAGATCAAGTCATTTTGTGACACTTATTTCAAATTTGGCATCGATTTTACATATGTTCCACTGGACTGACTCATGTTCTTACACAGGTCAATTGAGGTCACTGACCTCATGACCTAAGATAAAATTTGTTCAGTAAGAGATGGGTTTGATATGCTACTTCTATTTTTACCAGCGGTTAGTGCCTGTTTTTTTTTTCTTCTCTTTCACCAACCTATTCTCTCAGCACAAAATTAAAGAAGTAATTATGATTTGTATTTGTTTATTAAGGATTTGTCCACTCCATCATCATCATCATCATACATTTATTTGCCTTGACAGGGTGGACACATTTACACACAGTCATCAAGCAAAACGGATCGGTGCATAAGCTTACGCTTAAATCAAAGCACCTGTCCCTTGAACACAAAATGCTATTTACAAATAGCTCACCGCCACGCCGGTGGGGTCTGACAGACCGTCGCAATCTATCTAGCTGCGCTACCACCTGGGGCTCGGACGCGGGGGCGACGCGCTACCACACGGGGGCTCCATATAGTGGATATTAATAATCCTGTACATAGATTAACGCATTTGATTATAAAGTATCAAAAGTTACTTGGTCTGTTACCTGTTTTGAAAAGTAACAAGATTGTTCTCTGTTTTTGAAAGAAGTAAATCCATTAGAAGCAGAGTAACAGAAGTTGCCCACCACTGCCTTTGTATTTACTTTTATGCATTATCTTGCACAACTAGGACTAGGACTCCAGAAACCCACAAATATCCTGGAAACTATGCTATCTAGAAACAAACAGTCAAAGGTAATCACAAGCCATTGAAATTTGCAATCGACTCAGTTGCCCTCAAATTTGACCTCAGGTCAATAGTTTTGGCTCTAGAGGTCATTAAAGTAAAAAAATGTTGATTTTTTTGCAAACAAATTGCAAATTACTTCTTACCTGATAAAGACAACGCAATATTGTTTACGCCATCGTGTTTGTCTCGTCAAGGCGCATTGGAAGTTGTTATTTTTTACCATGTTGGGTCAACTTTAACAATTAACCTCAAGTCAAGGTCAAATGGTGACCCAAGTAGGTCATGTTGCATATTAGGAGACGTGTCTTGACGAGACAAACCATTTGGTGACAGTTGCCACTTCTCTATCTGCATTATGGTCTAGATTAGATTATTGACGAAAAGGTGTTGATGACCTCAGATGACCCCGTATGGGTCGAGTTGCACCAAAAACCTGCACTTGTACTTCATACATTAAGACTATTTTCTCTTGATTAACGATGACTCCAGCTAAGATGAAATGGGAACTGACTATCACTCGGGAGAAAGAAAGCATTTTGAATATTCTCAATTTGACTCTATAATGGGGGAAGGAGGTCACGCAAAAACTCCGGCCCGCCCTCAGGTCACCGGATATAAAAAATCAGAGATACACATTTTGTACGATACTGGATGGTCTATATGCAATCGCTATACAAAAGTCTTTGATTACTCGATCCTCTTAGAAATGTGGGTTCATTGGCACGACCGCAAACTTTTTGGGAGGTGGGGTCACTTGACCTGACCTGGTGACCTGACCTAATCTGACACGAATCTTGAATGTTCGCAAAACTTGCGGAAAGGATCAATAATAAGTTATGTCAAATTTGGCGGCGCTGCGCACCGCGCTTTTTTGTCATCTCGATAAAACAGCAGGGGGTTTTCACCCCCCCCCCCAGTGGGGCGCGGGTTAAAGGAAATGTTTCATCTTTATCTTTGTATTGGTTTTGAACTGAGATAGCCATTATCACCATAGTTAAAAGGCTGTTATTAAAAAATATACATTTCTAAAACAGTTTTTCCAAAAATTTAACCGTTTTTACTTTTTAAGCAATTTAATTTTGCATTTGCAAAAGGAGGTTCAGTTCAGTTCAGTTCAGAGTAATTTTATTATCAAATAAACATATACAACGAAAGAAACAGTGTTGTATTGGCGCAAAAGCAAACGCTTAAATTAAAGCGCCTCTCCATGAAACAGAATTGCAATGACAAACAAAGTAATTATGTAAAGATGCAACGAAGATGAAACTATTCATGAACAGATAACCCGACAGTGCCGACCCCGCCACCAGCCCGCCTAGTGTCTAGGTCTATGCAATGCCTATGCCTAGGTCTATGCAAGTGGCCGCTGCTGATCGGCTGCCAGCCACTTCAAGATAGTTGGTTCTGGGAGAAAAACGACTTGTATTTCTCTAACCTTGGCTGGATTACCTGGTGTGAGTACGATAACAAAATACTTTTTTTTTGTTTTTAAGGTGCCAAAATTGTCTAAAAATATTGTGCATATTGACTTTTCTCTATATATCTCTGTAGCTCAATAATAACAAAATATCCCCAAATTAAAAAACAAACAAAAATAATACTTTTCAAGAAGCAAATATCACCATCGTTTTCAGCAGCACTTCTTTCTTCATACTCTTTACTTTAACGGGCATGTATTTGACAACTTTCAGAAAGGTGAAACATTACCTTTACATTGATTGAATCTCAGTATGAAAATGAAATAAATTTGTATTTCATTTTTTTGTTTAATACAAAAACAGGTAAATATACTTTTAATCAGAGTTCATGATCGTTTTCCCATCCACCATCACTATTGGTAATGTGACATCTGGTGCATTTGTTAATTTGTTCAATGTGAATTGCAATAACTTGGATTGTTTCCATGAAATACTAAGTGTATGGGCAACCAAAGGGAAGAGCAGTTTGTGCAGTGTGCACCATTCAATTGAAGCGATAAAATGATTGAGCTCAAGTGTAACAATGTAAAACAAAAGTTAACTATTTCAACTTTTTGTGCATTATCATATTCATTATTCAATAACTGCAAAAACAAACTGCATGCATCAGAAAATGTCAATGTTAAAAAATATATTGTTTCAATGCAATACCAAGGGTATGGGCAACCAAAGTGAAAGGCAATTTTTTATCACTTAGGTATTATGAATTGAAAACAAAAATGAAGTTTGATATAAAACAAAACCATGCTAATAGTATTCAGTAGACTGTTGCAAAATGAACGAAGCTACTCACCCAAAGTTCTAACACTTGGATTATTGATCCATTGCTCTTCCTGATTTCAAAACAATTTTTGTTTCAGCTCTAGCATCATTAAAAAAAATCCTTATTTATTTGGCATTGGTGTGCTTCCCTCTGGTGTATTCTGGTATCATACGAGTATCATACGGATGGTAGATGGTATCATACGGTATCATATATCTGGTGTATTCTGGTTTCATGCTTCTCTGACATAAATAAATGTCTCTACGGAAAAAGTCTCATAACTTCTGGAGTGAACCTCGTATATCAATCATTTATTATTTCAAAAATGATAGCAAACCAGCAAACAAGAAATAAATATGTTTTCACCACAACAGTGGACACTATGCATAGCATGGGCGTAGTTTCTCAAAATCAGTTGATCTGTTAGACAGCATATTCTGCGAGTGCCGCTACTTATCTAGTTCTCTGGTGGTTAAAGGGAATAGTTCACCTTTAAGGGGTTTGAAATGAGATAACAGATTTGTAGATCGAAATATAACTTTGTAGCTGATCGAAAAATAACTTGTTACAAACTGTAAGCAACTCTAAGTAACTTCAACACAGGACTAGTGGGCCTCTTTTAAGTTTTAGAAGATGTTTCGGGTCGGTTTCGGGTCACAGGGCAGTCTTTCTTGCCCCGAAACCTCTTCTTCTAAATGGGGCCCACTAGTCCTGTGTCGAAATTACTTAGGGTAGCGAGGTTGTTATTCCACCGAAACCCACTTGAAGTTACTACTACCGCCGAAGTTTAGGGGAAACGAAACTTTGTCTTCTTAAAGAGGCCCACTAGTCCTGTGTCGAAACTACTTAATGTAGCGAGTTTATTCTTATAGCGCCCAAAAATGCATTTTATCTCCCGCATTTGCCTTCTACGCATAGAAATAACACTAGACCTTAGTGGATTTTGACCACGAAATCAGGAGCCTCACTGCAGTAAGGATGGCCGAAAAATCCTAATTCTAGCATTCGATATCTAAATCTGCGCGTAAACATAGATGCCCTATCCCAGATCAATATTCGGAAGCCAGGTGGGTCTGATCAGGCATGCGAAAACACAGATGGGTACCACGTGTAAATAAATTAACGGGGACATGGCTTGAGCAAGTTCAGTGATGTCTTGAGAATAGCGCGTGGGAGTGAAATGAATCGCTACATAAACCACATTTGTCGGTTTTATTTCGTCCTTTTCACGTTTAATGTTACTGCTCGAACCTATCTACGAATAGGATAAAAACAAACGTAATTTTGAAGATAAGGTCTCTTGTATCTCTATGTGAAATCTAAGTTTCATGTTAATATTTCAGTTGCTAACAATACACCTATGATATAAACACTGGCTAATCTTTAGAAAGATTTTATGATTGCACCACTAACCGTCAACATCGGAGAGGTGTGTAGACGCTAGAAAGTATATTGCTGAAAAGCGCAATCAATTCTGACCAATACCTATCAAAAAAAAAATTATTCATATTTATACATGATGTGTAGGTTAGGTCCAGATTTACTCATTCAAAGCGCTCTCGGACTGGTCGTAGTAACACAGCCACATTATGTACGCTCGGAGCATACATTTATCGTCTCCGGAATAACTTGGTGTACATTAGCATCAGGCAATGCAATATGTCTCGGCCCGCCATACTGCAGAGTCGCCTGACTTCTTCGTGGTGCAATATCCAGGGACACTCTATATCCCTTTATCTTGGCGTTCTACAGGAATCTGCTAATCTCCTCGTGCAAAAATCACTAGTGTTAAGAGGTGAATCTCCCCTTTTAGATGGTCCAGAATGAGTTTGCGTCGATCAATTCGGGAGATGACGGTTGCCGTGGTGGTGGGGGCACTCCAGGTCACCTGTTAATGAGTGGCGGGGTATTTTCAAATGAAACTGCAATATAAAGGTTTCCCATAACAAAGGGTGACATAAATTGAATTATACTCTCTGTCTAAGGCCTTGAATAAGAAACTGGTTATGGGAACAACATAAAGCTCATAGTCATAGTCTTTTATTGAGGTCTCCAGTGAATGGCTTTTCAGCCCTCGCGTCAATGCAACAATTTCATGTAACTCTTCCTATCCTTCATTTAGAATCATCAAAGGTAGTTTAGACCACTAGTGAAAAACACTAACCCAGATTCACAGATCGGCAGGAGCCGTGTCACTTCCTGGATCGTGCAGGAGCCGGTTTATATCTTAATATACACCACCGGCACTAAGATACAATCCGCTAAATAATATTGTAGAAAACACGAGATGAGGCCCCAAATTGACAATAGTAAGAATAAAACTAGCATGTACAATAAGACGAACATAGCTAGACTACTGTTATACGTTGCAGACTTGTAATTGCTCGCATAGCTCTTCCACGCCATGCCGGCTCTTATAGGGAGAAAGCTGCGCCTGCATTGGGCCCTCAGGTCTGTTCTAGGCAGGTGCAGCCATGCTGCCTCAAGTTGGTGCCACGAGAGACGGTCTGCCTCACCTGGGAAATACAATGGCACGAGGTTCCGCATGTTCAGGGACGCAAGCCACGCAGAGTAGCAGGGTGGGGCTGTTGTCTCGGAGACGAAAGCCGCTTCAACATGGCCAGGGTCCTCGAGCCTCGATCCATCTCTCGAACCTCGGCCAGCCCATGGCCTGCAAGGTGTGGGGCTAATGCAGACTTTCTTCGTCGGTGTTTGTGGCCCGACACTATGCGGGCTCCAAAGTGTGATTAATATTTTTTCAATTCGTCTTTTTTGAGTCACGAGTCTACCCACCCTCCCCATGCAGGGTCAGCGGCAAAGTACTGAAATCGTGCACGGGAAAAACTGAAGGCCTGTAACGCAGAAAGCTTTTTTTTGTTTCTTCGCCCGTGAATTTTGACCTTGTTCTGTAATGTACTTTGACAAACCGCACGGGACGAAAGCGCGAATGCAGCACCGTGCGCAAGTGACCTGCGAAAATTTGTTTCTTCCAGGATAGTGGGACCCGAACGATCTATCTCCATAACGCCTTTAGGACCTTCTGTGCGTGGGTGAGGCTGACTTCTGTGCAGCCGAACCGGATGCTTAAAGATAGTTAAGTTTTGTCTATACAATGGTTTTTACAAGGCTAAACTAATTCCGTCTCTTGGGCGTTAGGATTTATTTAGTCAGACGATTTTGCAAGTGGAACCAGCTTATGACACTGGGTCCAATGCCAATGTGCCTTTCCATCTGCGCTGGTTTGAAGATTTTCCAAGTTTTTTGAGGTTGCACATCCCGAAGTCCCGAGAACCTGGAACGGGTGATCTGACGAACAGAGCTTGGTTTCCCCCTGAGTTGTGAAACAGACTTTTGCACCGTTCATTATCATTAGTTTGAAATATCAGGACAAAAACCAAGTGTGTTGTCGCTCACAACTTCGAGATCCTTTGGATGCACCCACGCTCGGGATTCATTTCTGGCTAGGCGGTGGAACATTGCTCCCTGTTGAATACTCCTGGACTGAGGTTCGGTCTGTAGAGCCAGTCCCTAAAACCAATGGTCGGTCAATAGGCCACTACCCAGGCCGAGTTTTCGGTCGGGAAACGATCCTGTCCTTGTTGCTACAGAATCAGCAAACGCACCGAGGAATTGCATAAGGTGCTGCCCCGCCACTCGTTTCAGTAATACTCGATACCCACGTTCCATCGCATTTCGTAAGGATTAGATGCTAGCTGTCATCCAGCGCCATCGCAGCAGGTGAGTCCTCACGTGAGGCTCAGAGTTGCCCCTTCCGAGTCGGAAGCCATGCTGTGGAGTATCCGGACGTTATTCAAAAGACGATGAATTGTCTTTCCCAATGGGAAAAGGCACGACTAGTCTGCTCAGCTTTAATTAATTTCAAACAAGAGTTTGTCCTGACCTACACTTATACTATGGATTAGTGAGGTCCTGTAGTTGGCCCGCTCACTACGGTACGCGACTATCGTTAGAAGAGTGCAGCACAATCGCTTTTTCCATGTCCGGTGGACCGTTGCTCGGAGCCCGGCTTTTTACCAACGCAGCTTGTTACAACTCGTGGAAGTAAGTGACGGCTTACACACCGACAGAGCCAAAATCACTCTTGGTAACATTTCAGAAGCGTCGAAGTGCATCGCTTACTTCATGCCACGAGGGTTGTTCATCGACTGCAGGGCCAGTGAGACTCTAGATATGGTAACCAGTCATTCAGGTCGCACATCGGAACGAGTCACTCCATCAACGCTGCGGGGCGGGGTTTAGCTCAGGGTCGCTCCCTTGGTCCGCTGCAGGTGCGGGCTCAGTACACTAGCTCCGGCATTGCAACCCATCGTCACGAAATGCGCATTGAGCCTCTCGGCCCAGGCAGGAATCGCTGTGAGCTGGCGAGGTCTAATCTGCGGCTCTGGTTTCTTTGCATCGCCAATAGAAACGTTTCTAATGGTACCATGGTCCAATGGTTTTCGTCGTCGAACCTGTGTTTGCTCTTACGATGTAGCATTAAAAACTGTGAGAACAGGCTCGAACGCACTACTTTTCACTGCGTTCTGCACTCTTTGAAGCCATGGTCGTTTGGTTGGCATCCTGATCTCGGTCTCGGTCGCGGGCTTCTCGAGCTTCGTCGCGATTCTTCATACTCTGCTTCAGCTCTTCGTTGTCATTTTTTTCATGTCAATTAAAAAAAAAAAGACTATGAAAGCTCGAGCCTGTCATGCACCATTTCCATCAAAAGTGACTGTAGTTCGCTGAGCTACTTGATGACATGAATCTTATAAGATCCTGTATTGTGCTAATTTAATTAAATGTTGTTTGCAGATATTGTCTTTCTGGACCGGAGAAATGGTTGTCTGCACCTATTTCAACCAGGGGTACTGTCGATATGGAGAAAGGTGCCGCTTCGACCATCCCTTCAAGGGGCCAACACCAGGTAAGACGTACCTACTCACGGGTGTTGCAACGATTATGTGTCCCTAGCAGGGCTGCGGATTCGATCGGTTGTCAAGTCACTCAGACTCCGACCCTCCGGAGTCGACTCTGACTCCGAATCCGACTGTGTCAATTTCAAACAAAAATGGTCGAGCAGAGGCGGTGCCAGGCTCCTGGTTTTGGGAGGCAATCTGTCACATTTGAATGGTTACGAATGCGGTTGTATCGGTGACCTAAGGTCAGGTCAATTTCCTGACTTCCCCATTATACGTGAACTGGAAAATATACAAATGCTTCCTTTTCAGAGAATATGCATCGGATCAGACCAATTCTTTCAGAATCATGCTATTTTAGTTAATTATTGATGACCCAAATGCAATTGTTGCCGAGTGACCTCTGGAAGGTCATCTGCAGTGTGTTGAGGTCATCAGCATTTTTTTTTATTTTCTTTTGATATAATAAAGATAGATAGATGCGGATTACACCAATGTACTTGTCTGGTCGACTCGCGTCGCCCCATATGCAGTGTGACCTACCTGGGTCACCAAATAACCTTGACCTGAGGTCAAATGTTGAAGTTGACCTAACCATGTCACTATTATGTTTCAAAGCGCCCTGACAAGACAAACACGATGGTGTTAAAATAAATGCTCTATCGTTGTTAGGTAAAAAGTGATGTGAAAAAAGGTCTTGCAAAACATAACTATTAACCGCCATGCAGGAGGGGTTCGCGCGAACACGAAACTGCAAGGGTGGGGGGTTGGATTTCGCCCCCCCGTGAGATCTCCAAAACTACGCAACGTAAGCGGCAAGGCGGAAAACGGCATAGGATGCTCTAGGCAAGCTCTATCGAAAGTACTTTCAGTTGGTTTTCTTTGATTCCCAGTCACAATTTGAGGTCGACCAGTTTGGCACCAAGGTCAATTTTCGGTCTTTAGGACTCTTTTAGGACTCTATTCCGACCACCGATTACTCTCGGAAACCTATGATAGCTAGGATGCAAACGATTAGAGAGACAATCGATAGCCATTGAAATTTTCAACTCGGCCATGTATGTCCTCAAAATTGATCTCAGATCAATAGTTGAGGGCTCAGAGTGTCATGAAAAGGTCAAATTACTGTTTTTACAAAACAGTTGTTTCGTGGAATAGCATGGTCACCTAAAGGCAAAGATAGGGTAAAATTTTACGCCATCGTGTTTCTCACTGACTCGCGCGCGCTTTGAACACGATATATACGGTACCTGGTAAGGTCAACTTTCAAAATTGACCTCAGGTCAAGGTCAAGTGGTGACCCAAGCAGGTCATGTTGCATATGGAGGGCAACGCGGGCCCGACTAGAACGAACACTATTGGTGTCAACTAGATTCCTCTATACTCTTATCCTATCAATATGTTATTTAGCAAATCATTGCTGATGGACCCTCTCATACCGACCTTTCAGATGACCTTGTAGAGATCACTGGAAGCAAACAATTGCACTCGTATTGATCATTCTAGAATGAGCTAAAATAGGCATGATGTGGCTCAAAAGAAATTTAGCTAGGTCCCAATATATTTTTATGAAGAGGGAAGCATTTGTTTCTCTCTCTTCCCATTCACTTTATAATGGGGAGGTCAGGAAATTACCTGACCTTGGTCACCGACTACGAAGAAATCCGAGATATACGAATTGTAGTCACTGATATTCTTATGAAAATCCTGGCAAGTTTCAAACTTTCGAAAAAAGATCTGTGGCTTCTTGCCACGAACGCAAACATCTATTTTGCACGGTGAGGTCACTGACATGGACTTGTGACCTGACCTGAGATTGACCTTCAAGTCAAAAAAACTTTTTCAAAGGAGTGTGGCGTAAATTGATGCCCAACAGGTGTACAGAAATTTGGCCGGCGCCTGCGCGCCGCCGTTTTTTCCCGCTACTCCTGAAAAAACCTGAGGGGGGGGGGCGGAAAATCAGCCCCACCTGCGCAGTGCGCGGTCAGTTAAAGGGACTGTCCACCTGATAAACATTAGATTTGAGTTGAGATTAGCCATTTATCCGTGGCTTTCGGCATTGACAATATTAGTAGTATCGAGGTATAAGTTAAAACCACACCACCGTATGGTCGAATCACAAAACGAAATCTTGAGTTTTGTTTGACATTCTCCAACAAAGGAACCCTATATGTGGTATCATTCTAGCATTAGGGAGTTCTTAATCACGATGTCTCATGTCTCTTTAACCCAAGTGTTTGTGGAAAGTCGACCTTGTTTTACATTGGCTGTTACATAAGCCAACACTAGTCACTACGTCATAGGCTCCTAGGCGTGAAGGGTACTATTCTCTCATTTTTCTCCCAATTAAGAGGAAAATCCTTCATATGACGTCATCAGGCCCAAAATGATCATTAAAACGTCATTTTTTATGAAATATAAGGCAGACTTAGTGTTAGTGAGAAACAATGTCATAATCGTAGCCGCTGGTTGTCACACGGCAGGTAAATTATCTGCACATTATGGTTTAGCACCACGTAGCTGGCATCCATTGTGGCGGAACTTTTTGAAAAGGGGTGGAGGCCCATCGCCGTTTAACCTTGTACAATGACCTTTCTTTCTGGGTAAGTCCTAAGATATATCGGTGTTCTGAGTTAAAATTATAGGTGGGACATCCGTTTGGGCGATTGCAAAACTCAAGATCTTCGTCTTGCTTTTCCCGCTTTGTGTTGCCTAGCCATATGCTTTCCGATATGTCATGTATTAGATCCAAAGTTCCTGAGTTAACTCCATTAGAAAATCTACCTCTTGGTTGTGACCTCTCTGATGACCTCAAGTTCTTTGACTTGAGCATTAAACAATTTAATTAAGCAACTCTTCACACTGTCCATGTGGTTGAAAACAGTCTTTTCGACACGTTTTTTTACTGTTCTTGCTTTTAGATCTGCCCGCGTTGCAAGCCCGAGATTTTCTGAGGCTGTGTCCCTATATACACCGCCCCGATCCCCCCCACACGTCCTTCTTAGCGTGGCACGGCTCTTCTCCGCGAAGGTGACGCCGAGCACCTGGCCAGGGCGTATCACACTATATGGGTGTTAACTCGACGTCATTTTTTGGAGGATAGCGAGCTGACCACTAATCTGCCTTTATAGCGCATTCGTTCGTACTCATTTTCTAGGACAAGCTCTACCTGGGAGCGACCTTCTAGCCTCTGCTCACTTATCAAACAGGTTAATTCTTCTCGTGCAATGGGTCCCATAGATCGCACTAGCTCCTCCTTGGACCAGGGGCAGAAGCTCAATATAGCACAACTTAACGTCGTCTTTATTCTCCTCGGACCAGCAGGGAAGCCAACGCACGATCTGGGAAAAACAGCTGTTCAGCATCATTCTCGGGACCCGGGCGGAGGGACAGCCTTAGTGGACAACTTCAGGCCTCCCCTCTTGGTGCTGAAAGATACCGCAAAGCATCTCCACAGGAGATGCCTTACAGAACGTTTTGTTGTCACGTGTACCATACTAGAAGTATAGCCGCTTGTCATACACGGGATAAGGACACATCTATTGAGCACGTGGTCTGAAATGGTTTTTGCAAACCAAACGATCTTTTAAAGCGATATTTGCCGATTGATTTTTCACAAATGTTTTCCAATAATTGGTTTAGTAGGTAGATACCGCCGTGTTTGGCACCGAATGGAGCGGTAATTTGCAAAAAAGACAACAAACTCTCGTCCGCATACGCGACACCGTTAGTCCTCCTTGTACCAGCAGGGGGCCGTGCCCACTTCCTGGAGTGGCGGGAGGGTTAAACCGGATTTTCTGCGAGAACTTAGTCCATCGCGTTTTTTGAACAATTCTCTTCACTCTATGCGCTATAATCAACATTGTAAAACAGGTCTTATCAAAATGGGGTTTTAGGAACCTGATGTATCCAGCGGCCGCTCCCTCCAAATTAAGATCGCATCTTGAAAACCAGGGCGTATAGGTCGTAGTTGGCGATCGTGTATTTTCTCTGGATCTGCAGGAGCTCATGATAGCTTTTCAATTGGACAGCCATCCATGTTAGGAACCAATGGCGGCTGTCACAGGTTCAGAGCCATGGAACCAAACTATATCGCTACATGGGCGTGTAAGAGACATCTTGTGCCATGGTAAGCCGGTCCTGTCATGCTCCCGTTGGTGTCAGTTCTAGGCGACATGCTTGAGGGCGGTTATGGGACGCTCTGAAGCCTCCAATAAACTTCCTTGAGTTGGCAGTGGGAGTTTCTCGGGACGGCAGGAACGCGGACGTGTCACTTCCTGTGGGTAACTGGTTCACAGGTCTCCAGAGCAGTAGAAGTTGAACTGCGGGATGACAACTTCACTGTGGGGTGTTTGACCGGTCAAAAGGCCGGCACATTAGAGAATTGGTGGTGGTCATGCTTGCAGGCTGACCTCCGATACCCTTCAAAATATGTTACAAATATTCGTATTAACATTTTCAATTTAAATATACACTCACAACACACACACACACACCCATACACACACACGATATATAAGCCGGTTGTCACTTCCTGGATCGGCATGATAGTGCCATAAGTCTATCACTTCCTATGGATTCGGTACAGTAAGCCATATGTTACTAAATTCCTTGGATTCAAGTCAAGGTGAGTCTATACGTGTGATTATATAATATATATTATATATTAGTTCACTTCCTGGATCATTAGCTATATAGGTGTCACGTTAGTCAACGCCTTCCTTGGAATCGACATGGGGCGAGCATTCATCCTGGGCCATCTTCACGTTCATCACTTCTCCTGGTGTAATCGGACCTGTTCTCCTATAGGGCCAGGAGGGAGGCGCGTAGTTTCTCCGGAGTTGGAGGCTATCTATCCTCTCCGGAGACCAGGCGCCGCCTGACTGGCAGCTTGGCCTGCCTGCGCCCTTACTCAGCTCGCTCTGACACAACAGGTGCCTATTCCCAGGGAACTAGCGTGGCTCGTCGTGTCACTTCTTGGAGTACTACTCCAGGCCATGGTATGCCGTTGCGGCCACATTCACTTTTGGGGGACAATACGGTGGCCGACGCGCAGCAACACCGCCCAGCTCTCTTGACACCACTTACCTACTGCGTGAGTGCGGCAGGAGCGTACTCGTTGACCTTAGCTCCTTTGCGTATTCGTGGGAGCGCGCGCGTGCTCACCCACATCATCGCTGTAGGTGCATGAGACGTCTACAGTAGGGTCCGTACCGGGCAGCATCGCCGGGTGAGCCCACTGGGACCGGAGTTCTCTGTGGGAGACCAAGCATCGGCCGAAACCAGTGGTGCGTTGTCTACCACTGGCTTGGCTATCACGTGACATGCTATAATTATGCCTCACGTAACAATGATAAATTAGATCATTATGCATCATGTGAATTGTACACACCCCGCAGGGGCATCGGCTTCGACCGGTGTAAGGGGAGTTGCGTCCCCCCCCCCCGGTACCCAGATTCCGAACAAGTGGTCTTTCCCACTGCCCGTCTCAGGGAGGACATTCTACAAAGCACATTCTAGCTTGTTCAGATGTTGCTAGTTGTGGATGTTTGTAAGATAATTTTTGTGTTGATTTCTTCTGTAATATTTTCAGGAATGGTATTGCTACTGAAATGAAGGTGTGGGAAAATTCAAAGCAGTGGCCGTTCTCGTGCTTTTCGCCTTTGAAAGGTCATCCTTGCATACCAGGTAGGCAGACCAGCATGTAGGTACTACCATCTTCTAAAATTGGGAAGGTCGCCCAGTTGAGAGCGACATTTCAAAAGTGATGTGAAGTAGGATTTGTCATCAGCTTCAAATTTAAGCGATCCAACAATAGGGTGACGATAGAACTTCGGAACAAAAAAAAAAAAAAACGCAAATATACTCCCACATCCAAGTGGAATTGAGAAAATGCCAAATCATCGACGCCTGGAGAGAGGGGAATCTTTTGCGAGCCATGGTATCGCCCAACGACGTTTCTGCTATTGCCACACTGTGCACAAAATGCATCAAAAATCGAAAAAATTGTGACTTGAAGAGCTTTATTAGGCAAAATTTAGACTTCATGATGATTGATTGAATACAAATTAAACCAGAAGCCGTGGATGCACGCAATAATTCCGCTTGGGTGGTAATTTGCTGGGGTGTTCGAGTATGCATCTGCATATATAATATTGTTAAGAACTTGACCCATTTAGAGAAGGTACCTTCACCTTCGCGTCTGATGCAACTCACAAACCAAAACATGACCGGTGGAATAAATTTACCTCCAACGAACGGAGGCTTCTTTTTTCGTGATGGACGTCTATTAACAACTCCACCGCAACTTAATGGCGCATGTCGCAGGTGAAACCAAACCCGCTACTCTACGTGCAGCACACAGTAAACCTGCTAACTCAGTTACACAGTTAACGCTGCTCAAGTTCACGAAGTGACGTTTACGAACTGAAACCAAAAGTAAATTTATCAAATTCTACAAAGAGTGGAATATCAAGTCAAATATGCCGGGCATCAAGGACTCGCTCCTGGACGCTGGCAGTGGAATGGTTATTAAGAGAATTGTTATTCGTCCTCAAACTGGAGGTGAAATAGGAAATTAAATCACTTCAGAAAAGTGAAAACACGCCAAGACATTTTGAGCTACTAAAATACCCAAAATAGTAAGATTCCCGAACAGACCACATGTCCTGACGTTTTGTCTCCTGTAAGCCACCGGAAACGGGCGACAACGTGTTTCTCGAAATATGTTTATCGCAAATCACGAAGCTAGGGGGTTTCACGAAGTTACCTACCCTTACCCTATTCTATTTCGCTGGATCCTAAAACGCAGATGCTCCGCCCCCTCCCCCTCCCCCGTGGCGAAGCCCCTGCTAAAACGTGACAAAAGTTCAAAGCTAGATTCAATTGGAAATGTACGCATTTTGATAGTTGACTGAAGTCTTTTCTCCAAAGTGACATGGCCAAACTTGACAACATCTGAATGGAGTCGTTAACTGTCACAGCAGCGTTACTGAGCAGCCAGCGGACTGGCGTGCCCTGGCGTAACCAAACAACGTAACTGTTACAGCAGCGTTACCTGAGCAGCCAGCGGACTGGCGTGCTCTGGTGTAACCAAACAACGTGCTATACACCCATCAACAACATCGGCAGCATTTGTGTGTACGAACTTTGATGGCTATTCGAAGATCAGTCTCCCATAAGCCTATTCGATTCCTCGCAAACACCCACTGATGGCACCGCTGTTTTGAAGCGAGTGAGCGATTGTGCCGCCGCATCCACTGACGGCTCGTGGACACGTTAGCGGGACGCAGAACACCGTTCTGATTGTGGCCCGCAGGATTGACCGACTTGTCGCCGGAGGAGATACGGGCTGAGGCGTACAAGAGCAAAGTGGCCAACACACCGGACGTCTATGTAAGTGTGGTGTTACGTGGCGTTAAGACGACAGCTGTGATGCACTCTATTTTGTTGACCTTCGTGATCTACTGTTGTGATTTACCGTTGTGATCAACTGATAGAATGGTGAACTTCCAGTTTTTAGCACGTCGGCGCACAGGCTAAGAGCCCGAAGGCTTGTGTGGGCTCAGTGGGCAGTTTTTAGTAAGGGAAACTCTCTGGAGCTGGCCCATCCACCATAATTCCTGTGGGGATACCTGAGGGGGAGATTGTCCGCCCGTGTAGCTCGGTCGGAAGAGCGCCGGACCCACCTGGACCTGGATTTGGTCCACTCTGACAAGGTGAATTCAGACGCTTCGGCGCTCGCTATTTTTATTCTTAGCGGGATGACCTTGGCGGCCCGATGCAGCAGCCGGCGTTCAAGGTTAAAAAAACCAGCACCATTGGCATGGAACAGGGGGGATGCTCCCTCACTTTTCGACGGAATTGTTTGCTAAAATGTTTTATTTTGGTTGCAGAGAAAACAAAATGATGGCAAAAGGTTTGCCAGGACGAGGGGAGCCTAAATCTGCAAATACATTTGCCATAGATGGCTGGGTTGCTCTCAACACGAGATCAAAGTTCCGCCTCTCCCCCCCCCCCACCCCCCACACGCACACTATTCGTGACATTCCTACACCTCTGAGACAGCGAGCCGGCGGTCTGTCCTCAGTCGTTATGGGACGTTAAACCTGCGCCTCTAAATTCTGCCGGTGACTGGAATTGCGCGATCGGATGGCAGGGGTCAGGGCCAGTGCAACAAGGCTCGCTTAGCGTGTGTCATGACTTCAAACGGACTGAACCGTTCCCATGAGCTGTCACCCGGTCAAGTAAAGTCACGCCCGGGAGCAGTTCCACCCAAACAAGCAGATGGCATCTCCCGTCGGGTCATGAGGCGTTAATGGATCGTAACGGTGTGCGCACCCTGCGTTTGTTATCGCGCTGACATCAAAACATTTCAGTTGCAGTTCTTCAACACCCAGGTCGCTGAATATCGGCAAAAGCGGGCATCCCTTCATAATGCGTCTCCAGAAATGCGGGCCTACATGGTAAGTGAATCGCACCTCTAAAGCATAACGTTATTGAATGCCATCTGTATGTCGGGCTGTCAGTTCCAGTAACTTAATCGGACTGAACCATTAATGGCTCAACGCTTGCCTCAGTCCCATGATGTGCTATTTAATATGTGGCTGTCTGTTTGCATTTGTCAGTATTTAAACGATGTTGCTTCACTGCTTGCGCTAAACGTACCGGAGCGGGTTGGGATGGGACGATACAGCGCAGAGCCGTGATGTACGATGTGAGATAGAGCCGGCTGTCGTTATTGACGGAGCGCGCCGGTGTTGTGATGTACCATGTGAGATAGAGCCGGCTGTCGTTATTGACGGAGCGCGCGGTGTTGTGATGTACCATGTGAGATAGAGCCGGCTGTCGTTATTGACGGAGCGCGCCGTGTTGTGATGTACCATGTGAGATAGAGCCGGCTGTCGTTATTGACGGAGCGCGC
>VOPJ01003809.1:17052-35653 GCA_014673585.1 Semibalanus balanoides
GTTATTGACGGAGCGCGCAGGTGCTGTGATGTACCATGTGAGATAGAGCCGGCTGTCGTTATTGACGGAGCGCGCGGTGTTGTGATGTACCATGTGATATAGACCCGGCTGTTCGTTATTGACGGAGCGCGCGCGGCGGTGTGGTCCAGTCGGCCGCTGACCGTGTCGCCTGTCGGTGTTACAGCAGCAGATGTTCAGCGCCTCCGTCGGCGGCGGCGGCGGCGGCAGCGGAGGCGGGGGCCGGCGGAGGAGGGTCGGTTTCGGCGCCGCCACGACAAGAGCACCAAGTCGGCTGTTTCGGCGGCGCGGCGGCAGTACAGCCGGCGGCCAGCTCCGGCGGCCTGTTCGGAAAGCCAGGCGGCGCTGCCCCTGGGCAGTCGGTGTTCGGCGGTCAGCAGAGCTCCGTGTTCGGCGCTCAGCAAACCAGCAGCTCTTCAGTGTTTGGGAGTCAGCCTCAGGCCACTGCCTCAGTGTTCGGAGGACAACCCCAAGCAGCAGGCTCAGTGTTCGGTGGACAACCCCAAGCAGCAGGCTCAGTGTTCGGTGGACAAACTCAGACGGCAGGCTCAGTGTTTGGGGGGCAACCTCAGACGGCAGGCTCAGTGTTTGGGGGGCCAGCGCCAGCAGCAGGGTCTGTGTTTGGGGGGCAAGCGCCAGCAGCAGGGTCTGTGTTCGGTTCACAGAGCCAGACGTCAGGCCCCGCGCTGGGTGGACAACCTCCAGCAGCGGGGTCCGTTTTCGGGACACAGCCTCCGGCGGCAGCATCCGTGTTTGGTGGACAGCCCCAGACGACCAGCGGAGGACCAGCTCAGCCGACTGGTGCTGGGGCGGTGTTCGGCACTCAGACTCCGGCGGCGGGCTCCGTATTCGGCGGCCCGACCCAGCCGGCCGGCTCTGTGTTCGGCTCGCAGTCTCAGACGGTGCCTTCGCAGCTCGGCGGACAGCCGGCGGCGGCGGCGGGGGTGTTCGGCGGCGCCGGCCAGGCGGCTCCAGCCCCGCCGAGCGCCGCCTCCTCCAGCGCTCCGGCCACTGGCGGGGGTCTGTTCGGCAAGGGCGGCCCGGTGGCGGCGGTCGGCCCTCAGCATCTCGCCGCCGTCCCAGACGCCTACAGCGAGCTGACGGAGCTCAGTGAGCAGGAGCGCGCGCAGTTCGAGGCGGCCGAGTTCACGCTGGGCATGGTGCCGCTCCGGCCGCCGGCCAGGTAGCTTTGCGCACGCTGAGCCTCGGTTAGAGCTGCAGAGTTCACGCTGAGCATGATACCGCCCCGGCTGCTGCGCCCGCTGAGCCCCGTCCAGGACAGAGAGGACGCGACAGAGCGGACTACTCGTATGGGTACTTATGAAGAAGTGCGTAATGCAGACTCAGAATGCTTGGTCTTACTCAGTTGAACTTTCGACATTAAGCCCAATGTTTTGATTCGATGGATTGCCCAGATCAGGACCCACGCTAAGCTTAGCTTGTTGCACGGGCGCTGACCTCACCTCATCCGATCGAGGAATTCCAGATCCATCGGCAGAATTTAGTGTCGAAAGTTTAACATCTGGCAGTATCCGAAGTTGTTTTGCCTGTCATGCGGCCGTGTCCATTGCTATCCGATATAATGGTAAATGCATGGCGACGCTTGTGATGTGCAAACATGTTAGCTCTAAACATAAACCGTTTCTGAGAAAAGGGCAGTTTGCTGTCTGCCTGCCGGTTTGCATCCAGTGAGTGGCCTTTGCTGGATATTGTGTACGCGATGTTAATCTCGTCAACCGCATCGTCGGTCCCTGTTGTCTGACATGAAAACCAAGGCTACATATGTTGCGAAGTGTTGTTTTATGGCTGTACGCGTGATTGCAAGTGTATCTCCGTCGTCAAGGAAACAATCTTGCTGAACTTTGGACTAGATGTTTCTTCGAACCACAACGAGAAGCCATTGTTCGGATGTAGTAGCTAAGTGTATGACATGACAATTATTTGCCAACAAGATGTTTTGCTACCGATTTGTCTTCTTTGGTTACCCTGACTACTATATGCGATCACTGTGGGTCGCGCCAGGGCGCAGAATCCGCCAAGTGTCTGTCGGCACCGGCGACTGTCCTACCGGCCCGCCGCGGTGCGGGTTTCACCCAACTGTCGCTTTGCCGCCTTCGGTGGGAGACCCAGACAAGATACAAAATCGACCGACTGTACCAGTACACTCCCTTGGGACATTTACCTCATGGAGACACATTTGGTAGATGCCTCACCAAGGCGCCTTCACTCAGATAACCGTGGAAATATCGTGAGACGAGACTTGATAGACATATCACATTATATTTCATATCTTGACAACCATCGACCATTCAACAACTTCCAAAAAAGTACTGCTCCTTTGAATTCCTTGCCAGGTCAATATGACTGACCATTGAGCACCAGACGTACTAGTGCAAAACCGAGCACCAGCAAACAAGCCGTCTCCGAGATCCCGCACAGCACACTATAATTCGGCAACAAATCGCCGGTCTCCCAGCACTGCTGGCCCGCCGGTCACTTCGAAACACATAATCACATCACAAACCCGGTCCTCGCCTGCCGGTGTCCGCCACCCCTGAGGTAACCACGGCACTGTGGCAGCCGTGCTCAGTCACACATGGGGCCCCGTGCGTCACGAGCCGCCCTCCGCTGCTGTGGCGGCGGCGGTGGCGGTGGCGCCCCCCGCCGGCTGACAGCGGCCGTCACCGTGTGCCGTACAGGCACAGTCGGCCTGCTCCGCCGCTGCCTCGGCCGCCTCCTCCTCGGCCACGGCCGTCGGCGGCGAGAACTCGCGGAACACGTTGTAGGGTTCTGTGAGCGAGCTGTCGGCGGCTGGCTCACACTCGGAGACGTGACGTGAGCGCGCCTCAGCCGCCGCCCCCGCCCCCGCCGCCGGCTCGGCCGCCTCGCTGTCGATCAGGTCACACGCCTGCCGCCCAAAACACAGAGTCAGACAGACAGACAGAGGTCGGTTAGGGTTGTCAGCGCATACTGCAATCAAGCAGACGCGCCCATCCCAGCCCAGTACTCAGAAACTCAAGCAACTCGTCCTATTGTGCTTACTATAAGTCACTAGTCCGTCATTATTATGTGTAATAGCTTCCATACCTGAGTTGCCATTTGCATGACGTCATACAATGCCATGAACTGCATGAGGCCATGAAGGAGAGAAAGGAGGGAAGAGAAACGCGCTCATTTTTCGACGGATATTCATCTATTGTCCGAACAAATGTCAATCGGTTTTTTTCCAGCTCAAAATGCCCCGTATTGCCAAACTTCAAGATATATTTCATGGTGACCTTTTCCCTTTAACGACGCAGCCCAGCGGCACACCGAGTTCGCCCACGTCCCTGGCGGCGGGCGGCGGCGGACCCACCTTGCCGAGGATCACAATGGTGTTGAGCACGCGGAACGTGGTCAGGGCGAGGTAGGCTGCGGCGAGCAACAGCCAGGAGGCGGCCCCGGACAGCCGCACTGACTGCAGCAGGATGCGCGCCGTCAGCGCCGCCAACGGCAGCGAGATGAACCCCATCCGGTGGCTCACCACGTCAGAGTGGTCACTGAAGGCCTGTGGAGGTGGCATCTGCAGTCAGTCACTGAAGGCCTGTGGAGGTGGCATCTGCAGTCAGTCACTGAAGGCCTGTGGAGGTGGCATCTGCAGTCAGTGAGAACACCTGTGGAAGTCAGAGTGGTTGAAGCGTCTCTTTTGCGAGGTTCAGACGTGTTCAAAACAGGTATTGGGCATCACTGGCGAACATGCCACCCACTATTGAGTGGAGTCATGGGCATCGGGCATCGACGCAAGACGGAGGGAGCACCGTCCTCCCTAGTGTTTTGGGGTAAAATGTAGACGTATTTTCCGAATCATTTCATGTTTGATTCACATTTAGCAAGCACCCTTCCTCTGCAACAAAGTTTAATACAAAGGCACCTCCATTCATTTTCAAGAATCTTGAAAATATAAGATTTAAACTTGTTTGGTCCATCTAGGTCTTACGATATTCAAAACAAACAAATATGTTAATGTTTAATTACATAAATGTATTGCCGGTTAAAACACATACGTACATATTTCTGCTTGCTGGCGATGAGGTCGTAGGCCAGAGTGAGCGTGTACTCTTTGTAGATGTCAGCCGGAATCTCGTTGAATCGCGTGATGAAAGCGTGCTTCACCCAATCAACGAACAGCTCTGCGATCATCACCAGGGCGCAGTCCGGCAGCAGGACCCACAGCTGGTCTGCCGACCACACCACCAGTCATCAACACGAACACAACGAGCACCAGGGCGCAGTCCAGTAGCAGGACCCACAGCTGGTCTGCCGACCACAGCACCCGTCATCAACACGAACACAACGAGCACCAGGGCGCAGTCCGGCAGCAGGACCCACAGCTGGTCTGCCGACCACACCACCAGTCATCAACACGAACACAGTCAGACACAACGGCATATTCTGTCCGCTCAAGCATGATGAAGCCTTGCATACAGAAAACCCAATCATCTCCTAGATGTGTTTTTTCCGCGCACCACTAGTTCTTTCATGTCTTGAGATAACGGCGGTTTTGCGAGGGACACTCATGTAACGCCGCAATGTGACTTTTGATGACGGTCCTCTGGTGATCTCATCCTTGGCCCGACCTACAGCTGGTGTGATGTTTACTGAAATACCTTCGGTAGGGCTTGTGACGAGCTATCGATTTCCGACATTTTCCGACGGTCGCTATATTGCGTGACTTTCGATATCTTGAGGCGGGTATAAACCCCCATCCCACCAACCCATGTCGGTCTAAAGTTGGCGCGTACCCCTGCCGGTGCGCGTGTTAGCTTATCCCGTCGGGCCGTAACCCATTGCTGCGAAAGTTCACTTTGCGGGTGCTAAAATACACATAGATATCAGAGGGGATTTCACAGACCAACAGACGACGGCACACTTGCTGTACAGTCCGGCCAACCGTTGGGAGGTGTCGTCGTGTTCGACTACTCACTCTCGCTCCAGCCGAACTCCTTCATGGTCTGCACCACGACCAGCAGCAGCAGGATGCAGTACTGGAACCGCTCTCTGATGTCGCTGCACGCCACCTGCAGCAGGTTGTTCCGGTCGAACTTCTTGAAGACAGAGCCCTTCAGCTCCACAAACTGACGGTAGAAGACGGGGCAGACACGCGTCAGTCGTCTGCACCGGCAGTGGCTGAATCGGCACAGGAAAGGTATCCAAAGGATCAGACCATTCTATTTGGTACGAACATTTAAATCACTGCGAACATAAGTGAGCATTGGCATCAATAATATGCATGACATTTACTGACACAAATTACTCGCAAATCATACGGCAGACACCATTAGGGACTATGGACGCCAGACTAAGCATAACGCAACGCATATGGGCAATTCCAGGACAAATCACCAAGGAAAGGGCGGAAACTGGAAATACATACCACACCGTCTCATAATTCGCTCCAAAATGGTAAATGGGGTTATTCTTAGCATTGATTTCGATTTTCGAATTTACACGACCGTCAGATAACGGGATCACAAGTAACAGGTCAGCGAGAATGCAGGTCAATGTCAATCATTTGTCAATACGAGCAAATCTTCATGCTGGAAATAGATATCAGGGTAACATTTGTAATTCGATTTATTTGTATTCACAAAACAAATCACCAACAGGACCGCCCCCCATTGACAGGTGAGGTCACAGTTATTAAAAAGGATGCATGTAAAAACCGATCACACGATCACTATGAAGCAGGGCATATTTTAACGTATTGACTGCGTCCCGGTTCGGGACGCAGCCCCCATCCGTGGGACGCAGCCCTTTCCTCATTTTGGACCACTGCGTCCCGGAGGCGCCCTGTGCCCTGCCCTGTGCCTGCCCCCTGCCCTGTGCCCTGCCCCTGTGCCCTGCCCCTGTGCCCTGCCCCTGTGCCCTGCCCCTGTGCCTGCCCCTGTGCCCTGCCCCTGTGCCCTGCCCCTGTGCCCTGCCCCTGTGCCCTGCCCCTGTGCCCTGCCCCTGTGGTTCCTGCCCTGCACCCTGCCCTGCCTCTTGTGCTCTGCCCTCTTGTGCCTCCGCTCCTTGTGGCCTGCGCTTTTGTGCCCTGCCCTCTTGTAACCCTGCCTCCTGTGCTCTGCCCTCTTGTGCCCTGCCTTTCTTGTGCCTGCCTCTTGTGCCCTGCAGCTTTGCGGCCCTGCCTCTTCGTGCCCTGCCCTCGCTCTGCCCCGTCGTGCTCTGCCTCCTGTGCCCTGCCCTCCTCTGCCCTGTCCTGTGCCCTGCCTTCCTGTACCCTGCCCTCCTGTACCTGCCCTCCTGTACCCTGCCCTCCTGTACCCTGCCCTCCTGTACCCTGCCCTCGTGTGCCCTGCCTCCTGTGCCTGCCCTGCCCTCCTGTGCCTGCCCGTCTGTACGCTGCCCCATCGTCCTGCGCTCCTGTGCTTGCCTTCCTGACCCTGCCCCCTGAGCCTGCTCCTGTGTCTCGCCTCCTGTGGCTCTGCCTCCTGTTCCTGCCCTCCTTTGCCCTGCCGTCCTGTGTCCTGCCCTCCTGTGGCCTGCCTCCTGTGCCCTTCCCTGCCTGGTGGTCCTGCCTGTACCCCTGTCCTTCTATTTGGTGTTATACATATGGTATTCTACCGATACTTGAGAGTAGAGGGCTCTCAGTCGATTTGGATTCTTGATAAGCTAAAACAGAAAAGCATGCAACATAGGTGGTACACATTTCCCGTGAAAGCCGGCAAATCATTCATTATTGCGAGCAGAACTGTCTTCGAAATTCAACGTTGACTGTCGAGGCAGTATTCCTTAGCCGTCAACAATCAATGAGCACCACAGAAGACCCTCGGCTTTCGGTGGCGTCATCAACCGAATGCCTAGGCCGTGTACCAAAGTGTGAAGCTCGTATCTCGGGTGTTCCGGCGCCTGAACAGAGAACATGCCTCCGATTTTCCCCCCTTACGTCCCTTCGGGAGATCGGCAGGTGTTCAAAACAAAGGTTCAGTTCCGAAACCGAGAGCAATGATAGCTGTGATACTGGTTGAAATCCAAGGGAGGGGGCATCAGGGGCAATTCCCATCTACAGGAATATGGGGGGCATTCAATACAAATCTTGTCTGCCGCGCGTTCCTGCACTGGATAGTGAAAACAATGATCTTTGGTTAAACACATTTTTCGGGGAAAGCTAACAATTGATGGAAAAATCATTTTTGCAGCATGTCCGAAATCCAGCTTATGAACAGTCAAAAACTAAAATTTTTCTCGCCACTTTTCGGCATGACACAAGTTTTTTCGCAATTGCTCATAAGCATTTTGTTTTTTTTTGCTATCAATACAATTTGGGAAAATTTAAATTTATATACTTATTTATCATATGCGAGTATGTCTGCAAACAGGAGGAAAACGGGTTTACATGAGGCTTTTCTCCAATAAAGCTCGGTTCCAATATAAAATGCCGTTTTCCACGACCTAAAATAAAAAAAAAAAAAAAAAAATAAAGCCGCTTCGCGCGCGTCACAATCATGATGCATAGTCCACAGCACAGCATCGACAATCCTATTCGGTTCGTCGTACCGCTGAATCTGGAATGCATAGCATTTCAGCTTCCTATTCTCTCCAAGTTCACGCCTATATTTATGGGTTTTATCAGACAAACCCGTACAATTTTGCTCTGCTTGGCAGCGCTAACATAACAGCTACCTGCCATAACAAGAAAATTCACATTACACAAAACCTGCAAAGGCTTAAATACACGCATAAAATGGGGATAGTTTTTGACATTTCAGCCGACCCCCGACTCAAAAGTTATCTGCGACACCCCTGCGAGTTGGTATGCAATATACGTTACTATTCCTTTGTGTGTATATGCTACGAAAAATTGATTTTTTTGTTTTTTGTTGTTGAAAAATGTAAATTTCTTCAGCTCGAATACCAAAAAAAGGAAACCGGCCCGAATCCGCACGGAAAAAAATGTGAGGGACATTTTTGCCACAAAAAGATGCCCCCAAGGAGAGACGCTGGATATTGTCAGTCGCTACTGGATACTTTCTTCACCTGCCCTCTTAACCTTTCTATGGTGCCTCTTTCCGACCACAATGGTGTGCCCCTACCACGTTTCGGGACGCAGTGAAAAATCCTTAAAATATGCCCTGCAGTATGAAGATCATAATCAAAACAATGGTAAAGATGAATAGTGTGAACAATACAAAGTGAACAAATAAATGAAAGATAAAAACAGCGACAGTAAAAGACGACTTATGTTAAAGAGAGGCTATATAAATGATGGCATGGTTTCTTAAAGTATTAAAGGACGCTGTTCCACCTCAAGGACGCGCTGAGAGATGGCTAGCCTAGGTAACACGCAGAGTAGACTGAGATCTCGTGAAACAGCTTATGAGTGCGAGTCGATCGAGCTGGTAGATAAAGTGAACAACTTGTTAGCAAAGTTCGAGAATCTATTTTCGAGTGGACAATGTCACCTTTTTTTGTTTTTTGTTTTTTGTTAAGCCTTTACTAGTAAAGGCTTTGCAGTGCGTAATTGCAAAGCCTTTACTTGAGTGACCTCCCTCTATCCAAAACGCGACAACAGCACATACGTCATACGCCACCAGAAGAGAACAAAAGAATAAAGTGCGCCTCACCAAGGAAGATAATAACAGAATATAAAATATCAGAGGATAGATTTTCCCTTGAGCCGTTAAAGGTTTATGTTCGGCAAGTATATTATAGCATAATCATCAGTGAAAATAATGCTCATAGTTTTGAAAGCCTATTAAGCGCAAAAGGTGTGGGCGGGCCGAAAGGTGGTTGGCGGGCCGAAAGGAGGGGGGGGGGGGTAGTAACTACCCAGTCAGTCAGCCCCAGATTCCCCACGAGCAAATAGCTAGGCTAGTAGCCAAGTCGAGGAATCCAAGACGTCCAAAATATGATTAGAGGACACACAACGAGGCGTATACTATGACTCATGCATTGGTATTTTTATGTTTGTTTTTTGTTTTTTTTTTTTTGCTCCCATGCCCTGTCACGGAGAGACAAAAAACTTTGGTTAATATACCAATACACATTTAAAATAACTATGCCAATCAGTATGCAGCACACCGCACCCCACACACTCACACAACCCCACCCAGTACACTAACACTCACACACTCGGCATAGCCCTCACACGGCTCATGAGAGAGAGAGACACACGGAGCACACGGAGGCACACAGTTGCACACACACCCCACAAACATCCAGTAGACTACACCGCAACACAAGATACCCTTTCATTCATAAAAGGTTGAGGAAGGCAGGTCCTGGTCGAGGCAAGCAGAGGTCTTTGCTGAAACCCGGTGAGTCCTCCCAGCTAAGCAAAGCTTGTTGCTGTTTTGTCTCACCCGGGTTCCAGCACCGGTTAGTCGGGGTAGTTTTCGTCGTATCGAAATAATATAGAGATAAGAAATCTTAAAACCATTATCGTTTTCTATAAATGTTCTTACTATTGTGCATATATTATGTATATTATTATGCTGGTTCTACATATTTGTATTTTAATAGTGTTCGGACGGAGTAATATAGAGATTAGTGAATATTCCTGAGAAAGTACTCTTTTAAGTGGGGGGGAAAAAAATTTTCTTCAATCGAGATTTAGAATAAGTCGTAAACATCATTCCAATACAAATAGAGGATGATATGGCAGTATTCCATATCCGTGGTCCTATCCAAGTTGCAACTCGAGTACGATAAAGTTTTTCTGTTAAGGGCTCAAGGAAATGTTGCCTGTTTCTTGTTATTATGTTGGTAGGATCGATAAGAGCAAACATATAATCAAGCTGTGGTGGAATGAAAGAAACAAGTTTTCTGTGCTGACTGATGAACATTAGGTCATGCTGAATCCTACGAACCGATCAAGAAGGTATCCGGAAGTGTTGTAACAGGTATGAGGCTCTGATCTGAGCATGCTAAAAAAGCGGTGTGACCAGATGAAGTATCAGAAGCCGAATTATAAATTTGCGTTGAACCCGACCACCCCGCACTGTGTGGGAATCAGCCGCGCCCGCCTAGACCACGCTACCATATTCTTAGATTGAGCTCGCGTTGATAAGTAAGCGCACAGTACAGCGTTCAAACATCCTCCGACCGGGCACGGCTGAAGGACATATCGTCACGCAGATGGTACTCACGTTGTTGGACATCATCACGGTGAGGAGAGCCTTGTTGTTCGAGTTGATGGCGACATTCAGTACAGTTACTTGAAACAAGATCAAAACACTATGCATAACTGAGTAGTATGTCAAGGATACATTTGCGTTGACTGCTTCGTCGAACAGACTCAATGGCCCCCCGGGCGAGCTCGAGAAGCCCCCTGAACAGACTAATGGGCCTCTGGGCAGGCTCGATATGCCCCTGAACATGCTCGAAAGGCCCCTAGGCAGTTTTTGGGGCCCCTGAGTGGACATACTCGAAAGGACCCTCGACACTTTAAGGGCCACTGAGTGGGTGTAATTGGCCCCTGGACATGCCCAGGAGACCCCCTGAGTTGGCTTCGAAATACCTGCAGTGTCTCTGAGGGCCCTTTACACGCACCAGAGTGACCCCTCTTCTGATTTGAGGCCTCCTCTGTGGCTTTTTGAAAGCCATTTAGCTAATGCAAATGGTATCCTCCTCTGTGGCTTTTTGAAAGCCATTTAGCTAATGCAAATGGTATCTAAGCGAATCTCGGTGGGCCCCCTGTGCCCCGTAAGGGCGGGGGATTGCCCCTCCCCCGGCCCCTGGTGATAGCAAACCAGAAAGTTTGCCAAACCTCAAAATTATTTGTGTTAAAAATACACAAAATACAGACGCAAGCACGCGCACACACAAGCCGGTTGAGGAGACAGGCTAGACGAGACAAGCATTCGGTGGCAAACCACAAGCATTTTTGCTACAATATTTAACCCGCGCACTGCAGGGGGGGTGATTTCCGCCCCCCTCAGGTTTTTCAGAAATAGCGGAAAAACGGCGGCGCGCAGCGCCGCCAAACTTCGTACACCTGTTTGGGCATCAATTACCCACAACTTTGGAAAAAGTTTGACTGAGTCATACTTCAGGTCAAGGTCACAAGTCTATGTCAAGTGACCCCCACCTTCAAAAAATGTATGCGTTCGTGCCAAACACAGTCTTTTTCCGCGAAAGTTTTGAAAACTTGCAGGGATTTCATTAAGAATATCAATACCTACAATCGATATATCTCGGATTTTTCGTCGTGACCAAAGTCAGCCCCCCCCCCCCCCCCCCCCCCCCCCCCCCCCCCCCCCCCCCCCCCCCCCCCCCCCCCCCCCCCCCCCCCCCCCCCCCCCCCCCCCCCCCACCCCCCCCCCGCCCCCCCCCCCCCCCCCCTTTTCCCCCCCCCCCCCCCCCCCCCCCCCCCCCCCCCCCCCCCCCCCCCCCCCCCCCCCCCCCCCTCCCCCCCCCCCCCCCCGCCCCCCCCCCCCCCCGACCCCCCCCCCCCCCCCCCCCCCCTGGTCAATTCCTGAACCTCCCCATTATAAATTGAATGGGGAAAAAAAACATGCTTCTCTTTCAGAAAATATGGCATTGGATCAGGCTAAATCTTTCGAGAATCATGTTTATTTTAGCTCTTCTAAATATCAAAGGTGCAATTGTTTGCGATATTTCTACCAAGGTTCATCTGAGTCAATCAGCAATGATTTGCTAATAACTCTTTATAGAAAAAGGGATAGAGACGATTTAGTTGACAACCAATGTGTTCGTTCTCGTCTTGGCCGCGTTCCCCATATGAACATGACCATACCGGGGTCCACCAAATGACCTTTACCTTGAGGTCAATTTTTTGAAATTGACCTACCAGTCACCGTATAATGTTTCAAAGCGATTCAATAAGAGACAAACACGATGCACGTCAAAATGTTCCCTATCTTTCTTAGGTGACATGCTTATTCACGAAAAACTGTTTTTCTTAAAAATAGTTATTTTTGACTTCATGACCTCCTGGAGCCTAAACTATTATCTGAGCTCAATTTGAGGACCTGGGTGCGATTGCAAATTTAATAGCGATTCGGATTGATTCTCTAATCGTTTGCTCTAGCTATCCATTAGTTTCCGAGATAATCGTGGTTTCTGGAAAAAGAGTCCTAAAGAGTCCTAAAAAACCGGAAAATCTGACCTTTGTAGTGACAACTGTGACCTCAATTGTGCCTGATCCAAGAAAATACTGAACTAACCTTTCGAAGACTTGCCTAGAGCTATCTAAGCCGTTTTCACGCTGTGTCGCCTACGTTGCCTTAGTTTTGAGATCTCACGGGGGGCGGAAATCCACCCCCCCCTGCAGTTCGTGTTCGGCGCGAACCCCCTGCAGTGCGCGGGTTAAAAATGTGCCATCATTCACCTAACCTCTTTTCTATAGCTTCATATAGCCAAGGCATTTGTTATGTGTAATAATTACTACAGGACAGGCTTGCGCAATGCGCAGTGATATGGTTCATTTATCTCTTGTCGGCGGTCAAAAGCGCTCGCGGTGCCTTTTCCATTCCATGGGCCACTTCATGAGCTCAGCTATCCCGCCCTCTTGCACGGTCCCAGTTCCCACCACCCGTTCCCTTACCCCGTTACCATGACCTACCTGTCCCTGTATCCCGTGCCCGTTTCCGTGCCCATTCATCCGGCCAGCCTTGCGCCCTGTTCACCCGGCTCGCCTTTCCCGACGCCCCGTTAAGTGTTCATCCAGCCCGCCTTTGCCGGCGCCCCATGAACCCACACCCAGCCGGCCGTGTGTGTGTTGTCAGTCTCTCTCTCGCCCTCCAAAAGGATACAGACGTAGACGGAGGCCAGGAAGAAGTGCGGCAGTGTGCCCAGGTGCTGGCGTTTGCGTTTGCGCGGCTCAGTGGCCGTCCAGTGGAGCGCGTCGAGCGAGTCCTGGCCGAACGACGACATCAGCTTGTCGCCCACCTCCAACATGTTGTAGAAAATGTACAGCTTGATGATGGACTGGCTCTTCACCTGAACAGAGATTGGGACGGTGTTACACGCCAGACTCCGAGCTTCACATGCTCAACATCGGATCTCGGAGACACTCTTTGGCCACTCTGACAGATGTACCTAAATACAAATATATGACATATCTCGAAAACGTCGGTGACATAGGTGCAGTGTCCTAGGATTGCAAATTGTGGGTGTAAGGTGACACCCTACAAGATATAATATTTCACTCCTTTTTCCCCATTTGGAGGTCTATTTTCCACTCTTTTTCACTTTTGAGATTATTTTTTCACTCATTTATTTTCATATGTAAAAACAGAAAATTGATCAAGTTTTGTTTAATAGCAAAATTGATAAATTCTTTGAAAAAAAAGGCACTGTTTAAGCACAATTTCACTATTATTTCTGATTTTCAGTCTGAATTTTCCACTCTGCACCCTGGCTTTCAAGCAATCCTAGGGACACTGCATTAGGTGACACACCTCCCCCTCTGGGGCTCACTTACGTGCTGGTGGCCCCCTGCCCCTGCTTTGTAAGGTGTCCCAAAACTTATAGTTTTGGGTGGGAAATGACACCCAACTGTGAATAATTTTCCACTCTCATTCTCCATTTCAGGAGTCAATTTTCCACTCCAAAATTATGATTAGTGATATTTATTCTGACACAAGTAAATATCTACTAAGAATACATGAATTAATTACAACTATTGCTTTTCATATTCAAAACAGTGGTCAATATCATTCCATTTTCTACTAATTTCCACTCTCATGGTGCCTTTTGGTCTCAAATTTTCCACTCTGACACCCAAGCCAAAATTGAATCTTGGGACACTGTCTTAAACTTCCTCTCGTCTCACCGGATTTTTTTCTTCGTAGCTCTGGCTGCTCAATTAGGAGCGTAATGACAAAGGGCCGATGCGTCCCGCCACCGAAAGCCTCTATTTGGCCGGCTGGAGGTCAATGACCTGGCCTGGATGGTAACGTGCTGACCTAAATTCATCAAGCCGGTAATTTTAGATTCCCCTTGTAACAACAAACATGTTCGATTTTGTTTCGTGCCTCTAGCTCAATCGGCAACGAAATGACGAGTGCCCGATATAACCCATCTACAAAAGTAGCTATGTTGGCCAGGTAGAGGTCAATGACCTGACCTGGAAGATGACCTGTTGACCCAAATTCATCGGAAAGGATCTCATTAGATTCATCTTGCGACACGGGGCACGTTCGACTTTGTTTCATGGCTCTAGCGCAATTAGAAGCAGAATTTTGGTAAATAGTTACAATTACACTCAACAGATGGCGATGTTCACGAGTACCAGAATACAACCCATAAATATAAAATTACTCGCTCAATATGCATGATATAACATTACAACAGAATAAATGACTTACAGTGTACGGGGAACCTCCTGAAAATCTGTGTTTTAGAAACACACAAATTGACTTAATGAGAATAATCAAAACAAGGGGAAATCGTCCGACATCACTTCAAAGAAGCTCGATGGCGGAAAATTTGGTTAATTCAAAATTATTTTAAAAATCTGAATCAGAAGGTTTCAATACCTCACAAAAGTCATGTGACAAGTGGTTCTTTCATTACAAACATTTAATTCCACTTTAGTGCAAATTTGCAAAATTGCACAAATTGTGATCTTTACATTCAGCGGTCAGTATCTCTGAGGGGAAATCAGCTGGACAGACTTGCAATTTGGCGTGTGGCTTCATGCGTCGGTATTAGCAATATTGCACTTTACAATTCATGCGTCTGTTTCCACGTGTGCACGTGTGACAAATTCTTTGGGATATCGGGGAATCTGTTGAAGCGAACAACCACAGTTTTGGTGAGTGGGAAATGTAAGAGTTTTGGTACGCTCGCATCTGGTGGGGATAAGGTCAGTCACAAGTGCGCACGCGGATGGTCTCCGATGGATTTGTGCAACTATGGATACCTGGTGGACATATCGTTAGTTCAGTTAAAGGATACTTTAAATGTCAAGTTCAAGATAGACACACACATAAAATAGACCAACATGATCTATCTCTTAATCTGTACAAAAAAATCGCCCACTTCATATTCAGAGAGACAACGAGCAACATACCACGTGGTAGAGCATGGAAGTATCAATGTAGGACATGAGACAGCAGGTGATGATGATGATGAGGCCCTTCATGAGGTCGATTATCTCGGACGGCTTCAGCCACTGACCATGGCGCTGTCTGTACAAAGAAGGTCACAGTCAGTAAAATGACAAGGTGAATACAAAGCTCCCATCCTCGCACGGGTTGAAATGGCCAGCAGCCGCGCTATGACAAATCCAGAATGTCAGCAAAGACATTTACAAACGAGTTTTCCTACACAACGATTATTATTGAAACGAAATAAACTTATGCGCTTTATTGAGCGATAAACATTGATCTGCTTTCTCGATTGTCGATAAATTTATAGTACAATGTATGTTTAGAAACACATTAATTGCTTGTCATTTTGTTACTGTCATTTTGAACTAAAACAATGTTCAATAATACAGACAAGAAGCATCAATAGACGATAAAGGGTCATGAAAACAATTATCGATAAACAGTATTGATATTCTCGAGCTTATGTCTACAAACACGGGAAGGTGAGTTTAGCAGCTATTTGATGACAGCTTGAATTTGTCAATTAATGACTATCGAGTCATCGACACACCCGTTACGACAGAAACTGCATTTCAACTTACAAATTACCATAGGATCATATACTGATTCCAATACCTGGTCCATAAAACGGGCGTCCAGTCAAACAATGTGATATAATGATGCAAGATATAAAAGACAAGAGAGTAAGGCGAGAGACTAGGCTCCCTCAGCGGAGTCCGGTCTCTCGCTTTTCTCTCGAAAGGCTGGTTTTCCAATTAGTACACAGCTGTGGCGGTTTAGAATAGGGAAGGCTGGTTTTCCAATTAGAACAGAGCTGCGGCGGGTCAGTTACGTGCCTATGCGGAGACCCAGCTGGATGTGAGTGAGAGCTGTGAGTTGGGCGAGTGAGCTGTGAGTTGGGCGACTCACCCGACGGCGATGAGCAGCGGTCTGGTGAAGAACGCCCAGACGGCCAGCACGAAACGCAACGGCAGGAACGTGAAGATGAACAGGAACGCGTCCACAACCTGTCAGAAAACCCAGCGGCAGCACTGCGTCACACTAACACGCACGCAACATAGACACACAAACACTCGTCCTCGCTCGCTGTATAGTTTATACGAGCGAGCGGGAGGCTCGCTCGTCTTTCGTGATTTATTGGGGAAAAATTCTTATTATGAGCGACCCAACCCGACCCGACCCGTGGCGACGCTTTTGAGAAGCTCATATCTCTGCAACCGCTCGTCCGATTGACAAGCGGGCGTCTTTGCTGAGTAGCCCCATCCAACCTACCCTGTTTGGGACCGTGCAGACTCGTGTGGGTGACTACCATTGCGCGTGGCGCGTGGCGTGTGCCGCGCGAGGGGGGGTTGACAAGAGTTTTCTCGCAAAAGCTCCACAACGGCTGGGCAGATTATGTACAAATTTTGTGTGAGGTTAGGGACCCTAAGCCGCCACTTTCCAACAACTCAGAGGTAGGATGACTGCACGTGCGCAAGTGCAAACCTATATCATATATCTCAGGAACGGCTGAGCCGATTGTGTTCAAATTCGGTGAGTGGTTACTGGTTAGGGACCTCTCAACCGCCAGTTATCCACAAGTCAGGGGTGAGGTGTCTGCATGTGCGAGCATGCACAACCCTATTCTGTATCTCAATAATGGCTGAGCCGATTGTGTTCTTATTTGGTAAGTGGTTAGGGATCTCTCAATCACCACCTTTCCGCAAGTCAGGGGTGGGGTGCCTCTGCACGTGCGCACGTGCTCAAACTTTTTGTACCTCAGACACTACTTGCCTGATTAACTTGAAATTCACCATACATTTTGTTTGCACTCACTCGTTCATCGCCAACTACGTCGCTTTACCGGTTATAAGGCCTTAATTATAACTTTCTCTTTAAATACAATTGTTGTTCAAGATTGCATGCATGATAAAGTTGTATAACATTGTCTGTTTTTGGTGTACCTCACAGTAATAGTCACACCTGGGTAGAATGACTCCATGACATTAAATAAATAAATATCACAAAGACCTTATGGGTAAAGACCCGACTATTCCCAAGGTACCACAAGACACTCATTTGTAATTTAAGAATAGGTTAAACAATCAAGCAATACAAGCACATACCTGGAAAAAGCCGTAGCCAATCAATTTCTCGATTTCCCTAGGAATCTTCATAAATGTGTATATCTGCTCTCTTTTGAATTCATATCGTTCTTCATGTTGTTGAAGAAAGTAGCTCCGTGTTACCTCCGATTTCAGGAACTTACAAAGTGAAATACCTGTAAAAGCATGCAATGTAAGAGCAGTGATATGCACTTGGGCCGGACGTCTGGTGGCCAGCGAATGTTTTTCACATCCGGTGACCACTCAGCATTACTATCCTGCCAACTGGCGTTCATTAGCAGTATGTCCTCTTAATGGTGGGCACACAATTATGTCATATTCTCATGTACATCTTTAAATCATCAGTAAATATTTTATATTGACATGTTAAGTCTGCTGCTATATAATTGAGAAAAATCAGAAACAGGATCGGACCCAGCATGACCAATTTGCTCACCGTAAGCACCAACTGATTCAGCTCATACAATTTCACGAGCTGTTCTGAAACTGGTGACCTCAGGTGTTCTGCATGTGGTGAAGCACCCAGGAAATTTTGGCGCAGCAGCCATTGCACCAAAATTTTGGTGCAACGGCTTAGCTGAGGCATCCAGTGTAGTGAGCGTATTTTTTCTAGTCGGGGGTGGGTAGGTACCAGCGATACGTGAGCGACTAATACAACACAGGAAAGATAATAAATAGCAGTAAAAAATAACACATAATAGTAATAATGTCAAGTTCAGAGGCTCATATTATATTGGTGAAATCCCAGACCACCGGGGCAACAAGCCTGCACATTGACGTTAATTTGTTCACAGGATGTACGTGAACATAACACATTTGTGATAAGAAGCATTGATGGGTAAGAAAAAAATCAGACGTAAAATGTCACAAATGTAAATGAAAGCTGTGCAAACAATTTAATGTAACTTACGATTTTTCCCTTTGCGATCCTGTCCCATGGTGAGTTTTGGTGATTCAGTCCAGGATCTCAATCTTTCTTGCATGCAACTGTTAACCACACAACACAAAACGTGATTGAACCAGGTTAAAAGCTGAAACCAAGCAAACCAAGGGTATATAACATATAAGGCTAGGGTCGTTGAAGCGTATATACGGCCTCTTGGTTGAAAAACCCTTGGAAAAACGAAAAACCAAGGCCGTATCACGGATAAGGGATAGAGGCATTGATCTGGATAGAGGGGCAAAGGAGGGGCATTATACGGCCCTGGGAGGGGTCACTCCGAAGCTTTTGGCGACCGACGCTTTTGGCATAGCTTTTATAGAAGCTGGACAGCAAAAAATGCGATAAGCCTGATACCAGACGCTATTTGACCAGCTAGACTCTAGAGGCTATTTAAAATAGCACATGTTGATATTTAAATCAACACAAAGGTGAGGCAACTAACTCTGAATAGGTCTCCGTAAGTCGTAGGGTCCCGG
>VOPJ01003810.1:0-42487 GCA_014673585.1 Semibalanus balanoides
AGGTGCCCCGGTGCAGGCACATTACTGCGCATGCGCTCGCTCATTGTTTTACCCAATATTTAGCCGCACCCAGTATTTTCAAGGTGATAAAAATATGTGGATTTGATTGAGGAAACTCCCTCGCCATCGATCATGGAGATGTCAGATGACTGATACATGGCGCATTGGCGCAAGACATTGACCTATAATATAAGTAGACAGACTTCTCCCATAGGGCGGGCGGGCGGCCGGCTGTGCCCCCTGGGACGCTAGCGCCACATAGCGAGAAGGGAAATAGTTATCCACGTTCACGTAATTAAAGCAATGGGAAATGGGGTATATTTGAGCGATCGCAGAGGAAGAAGTATACATGTGATGATTATGGGAAGTGTCTGATATGTTAGATACATCGATTATATACGTGTTGAAGCCAATCATGACCCCGAGTTTCCCGAGGTATGACCATGGCAACTTGTCAAAAAGGGTACGTTTCCGGATTAGTGCCCCCCCCTAAGATCTCAGAAAGTATTAGCTAGAACTTCACTTTGAGGATAGGTAGGTGCCATGGCGGTCTACATTTTAGAATTGGTGGGTGGACCTTAGGTAAATATCTTTAAAGGTCAACGAGTCACGAAACGTCAAATTGGGTCAAAAAATGTCACATTTTTGGAACTTGACCCGTGACGTCACGGTCACCAGAAATGTTATGTTTGGGGATGCACATTGACATTGGCTACCGAATGACCTTTGAATCGTCTCGATCTGACTGTTGATTCCTAAAATATTGCTTCGCCGACTTCGATTCTGGCAGCCATCTTGGAATTCAAATCCATACACCTAACTCAAAAATTTACCGACCGATTTCGATTTTTGATGCGTCAAACGATCCTCTATTGAATTGCCGTAAATGCTGCACAAAAACTACCCTCTGCGCCGCCTCGTTTGTGAGATATTCACGAAAATCATGTGGGGGGCCACAAAAGTGCCCCCCCCCCTCCTCCCTCCAGTGCGCGTGTTAAAGGGAATGTTTCACATTAACATAAGATTTGAGTTGAGATGGCTAAGTTGTTGGATTTCCATTGAAATTAAGTATTGTCGAAGTAAACAACACCCACAGAGGGTCCTAATCGAAAAGTAAATTTGAGTTTGGTTTGACATCTGCATAAAATGAGGCTAAGTGTAGTTAGAGTAGCCTTTAATAAAGCGATTCGGTCATCGGTCTTTTTATCAAATGTGATGAATAGATTTGTTTTACAATTTTGGCTTACATTGCCATACACTAGTCATACATATTGCAGGTGATGTTTTTTATATTTCCAAAAATCCTTCTATGACGTCATCAGCCCAAATACTAAAACTTAGTTTTTCATGAAATTGAGCACTGTTTGTGAGAAACAAATGTCAGAATCGTGTTTTGCATCAATTACTTCATATTTTGCACCACAAGCGGCGTACATTGGACAACTTTCAGAGAAGTGAAACGTTCCCTTTAACAGGGGCAGGGCATTACTAAAATTATAAAAATAAGTCGCTTATCTGAGACATCAGTTACGCTACCTTTCATATATTTTTGCTGCACTGTTTTGCTGTCATTCATCGTGCTAGCACGTAACGCTCAATCCGGAACATACCTACCCTTTTAGACAAGTTGCCATGGTCATACATTGGGAAACTCTGGGTCATGATTGGCTTCAACACGTATATAATTGATGTATCTAACATATCTGACACTTCCCATAATCATAGGAGTAGTCTGTCTAGTTATATTATAGGTCAATGGCGCAAGGCCTGATTGGTCGTGGCGTCAGGTGCATATGAGTTTTGCTAGCCGGCATGGTCAGCGTGTCAAATCCTATTGCAATTGGGATCCCCTCTATTAAAAACTAAAAGGGCCAGCAAGACGCAGAACACAGTGGTCAAAAGCTCTTGACAATGCCTCTTGAAGTTACTTGATATTATTTGCCTCAGTTCAATATTGAGGTCACCGGTCATTGAAGGCCACGTTTCATGAAAAATATTAAAATGTCTCCTTTTCAGAGAACATGCATTGGATCAAGTAAATTATATCAGAATCATGCTATTTTAGCTCATTGTTGATGACCCGGGTGAAATTCTTACTCAGTGACTTCTGTTAGGTCGGCTGAGGTCATCTTAGGTCACCAGCACCTTTTTACATATAGCTATTGATAAAAGAAAGATAGAGACGGAAAAACGACACCATTGTGTTTTTCTTGTCGAGTCCCGTTGCCCCATATGCAGCATAATCTACCTGGGTCACCAAATGACGTTGACCTGAGGTAAAAAATTTAAGTTGACCTATACAGGTCACCGTTTTTTTTTCAAAGCGCCTTTACGAGCAAAAAAAAACACGATGGTCTTACATCACTGCTTTATGTCTAACCAGCAACAAATATTTAAGACAAACGTTATGGAAAAATGCCCTCCTGAACTTTGGTGACCTCTGGCTCTGAGGCCTAAGTTGTGAACCTGAAAGCCCATTGAGCAAACTATCGCGATTTGAATTTTGATTAGCTTTCGATGTTTTTTCTAAATGGTTCTCATAGTTTCCGAGATACTTGCGGGTTTCTAGAGACAAGTCGACTTTAACGTCCATCAAGACAGCAGCAGATTCAGATTTTATTTTATTTTATTTTATTTTATTCAAAAGATCACCGACGGGAAACCCCAATTACAGGTGAAGTCACGGAATAAAACATACTAAAAGATTCACATTCATATCAGATTCACATTCAGACCCCCTCCGAATTGGATGAAACTTGGTTTACTTGAACTTTTGACATTTGATGACCCCTGGCGACCTCAATAGTCAATATTGACCTGAGCCAAATTATACCACGATAACTTTGAATGACTTTTAAGAGACCTTTCGAATGATGTTTATTGCGTCTTTCTATCTTTTTAGTTTTCAAGATAGAGGAAGTAATCAATGGGATTTTGCACGCTGAACATGCCTGCTGGCAAAAGCTTATATGTGCACTTTACGTCACGACCAATCAGAGACTGGTATTTGCTGGACTCTCTTTTGTAATGCTTAAGGTGCAGGAGTGAGCCCCCTGGTAATTTCCCTACCTATAATTAAAGAAAGGTCGCCAAATTTGCCTCAATTGACAAGCTAATGATTTAAATTATGACTCATTAGACAGTTAGGTTCACCAGCGTCAAACTAGTTTCATATAAATATAAAAAACTACAGTTTCATATTTTTGCTTTCGTTTACACCATACATCGGTTGAAAAACGTGCCCACCAATCGAACTCGACTTGCTGATTCTGAAAATCGTGATATATAAGAGGGATTTTTTTTTTTTTTTTTAGTTGTGATTTTTTATGTTGATGTCTGTTTTTGAGTTATGCATGATTACACAGAAGTTAATAAAATATATTCTTACCACAGATCACGCTCAAAACACGTCAAACGGAAGACCTAGACGCACTGATTCTGAAAACCATAATATCTAAGAAGGACATCAAACGGTTCTTGAGTTATACCCATTTAAAAAAAAAATCATAATTTTGGTTCACACCATAGATCATGCTGAAAATCACCATATAAATAGATCTCGACGTGCTGATTCTGAAAATCATAACATATAAGAGGGACATCAAACCGTGTTTAGTTATACACATTTCAAAATTGTAATAATTTTAATAAATTATGATAGTTTTTACTTTTTAAAAGACATAACTTAAAACGGTTTGATGTCCCTCTTAGATATCGATTTTCATAATCAGCAAGTCGAGATCTATCTGCATGGTGAATTCCAGCGTGATCTATGGTGTGAACCAAAATTGTGACAATTTTGAAATGGTATAACTCAAAAACTGTTTGATTTTCCTCTTATAAATAATAATTTTCAGAATCAGCAGGTCAAGATATATCTGCATGGTGATTTTCAGCGTAATCTATGCTGGGTGATGCAAAACTAAAATTTTTGAAATGTGTGCATATTGCATACTAACTAAAACGGTTTGGATGTGTAGGCTGTGCTTCACAAGGATGGACATAAGGGTAACATTTTGTCCCCCCCCATAACCCTCTAAATTTGCATCAGTAACGATATTCGAATCCGGTGATGTTTTCGCAGTTACCACAAGTTACATATTCTTTAAATATTGGAAACTTGAGCTCAAAATGAAGTGCCTGAAATCCGAGAAGAAACTCAAATTGAGGGTAGATTAAGTTTCGGCGGAGCGGTTGAGCCCTACCAATAATTTTCGTTAAACGACACCCCTGGACGTGCCCCAACCCCATGATAAAAATCCTGGCTACGTGCCTGATGACACTAGAGACAAAAATGACCCGCTGGGCGTTCAGGACACTGCGCCGGCCGCCGGTCCGCCACCCGCGGCCAGTTTAGGTATCGAATATGATATGTCACGTCCCCCTCACTCGCACTGCTCGCTTGCCACTCATACGCACGTTGTGCCGTTCCTAGGTAACTCGCTTAGCACTGGACTTTACAAAATCACTTCATCGTGATTACGATATATTTTACCAAAACATAGGAACAGGGATTATAATTTCAGGGAGAACCAGATACCATCCCAGAAAACCAGAAAACCATCCCGCCTCAAATTCAACGACGGGGTTCTTTGGAAGTAAGTGTAGGGAGGGCGCCCTCGGTTCTAAGATACATGTACCAGAGGGTGATTTGGATTATGTGGGCAGGCGCCTTCAGAGGTGTATCGTATCAGTGGATGCCTTTGAATGTAGGTAGGTATATGGGAGGGCGTCTTCAGAGGTGTATTGGAGGGCGCCTTCGAATATGCATTGCAGCACGCCTCCGAAAGTGTATTCGAGGGCACCTTGAAGATATGTGAAAGGGCGCCTTCATAGGTGCATCGGTGGGCGCCTTTGGAGGTATGTAAGGAGGGATCATTGATATTTGTAACAGAGGGCACTTTAGGAGGTATATGAAAGGGCGCCTTTGGAACAATGTTTGTGAGCGCTTTCAGAAGTGTATCAGAGGGCGTCTTTGAAGGCATATGGGAAAGCTTTTTCAGAGGTGTATCGGAGGGTGCCTCTGTAACTATTTGGGAGGGCACTTTGAAGGCAAGTAGGAGGGCGCCCTTGAAAGTATGTGGGAGGGCGCCCCTTAAAGTATGTGGGAGGGCGCCTTAAGAGGTGTATCGGAGGGCGCCTTTAGATGTATGTGGGAGGGTGCCCTCAGAGGTGTATCGGAGGGTGCCTTTAGAGGTAGGTATGTGGGAGGGTGCCTTCAGAGGTGTACCGGAACGCGCCTTACATTAATTGGAACGCGCGCCTCATATTCCGCCGGAGCGTGCCTCCTCACATTGTATGGACCGAAGGCGCCCTCAGCACCGTCGGTGCATGAGTACACCTGTCCCCACTCGCACGGCCGGCCGCGCACACGTGTGTCTAGCGCCCAACGGGTCATTTATGTCCCCTCTAAACTTGGCGTCACGTAGGGGGAAACCGCTTCGGTCAAATCCAAATATTTTGGGGTGAACATAATCCTCGGTGATTCGACTTGATGTATGTACAGAAGTGGCATCTTACCAAGTTTTCCACATGGGGCTGCTAGTAACAGCATGGATCTCGATGCTACCGGTGGTGGAAGACACTCAAGGGCGTCGCCACTTTCCGAAAGTTGGCGGGGGGGGGGTGGAGGCGTTTCGAAATCGATTCTTTCCATGCAGCGCCCTATAGGCGTACTGTGGAAAAATCCGAAAATGTTTCGGGTGTAACGCCTCCCGCTTCAGGGGACGCGTCCCCCCTTCGCTCTTTCCGAAGCCCATATGCTAGTTGCGAGATTACGCATCAAGATGTCTACATACGTGGAAGGGAGGAGTTTCGTTGACATTCGTGTCTGTGCCAGAGCAGCTGAAATCGCAATGCTTCGGCGTACAATCTAGGTACGCACATGCGAACTCACAATGTTCGTTTGTATTCGCTCATGTAGACGTAGTTTTTTCGCTCCATTTAGATCAACACGCCGACATTGAGTCAAGGCTAGTCTAGAGCTGAAAGAAGGATGGCGAAATGCCAAAACTCATAGGACACTCAGCCTCACTTCCCTGGCCTGCGAGTCCTGCAGCGCACCGACCCGTCCAGCTGCAGCTCTATGCAAACCCTCTATCAGCCACCTCAACCCCGTCCAGCTGCAGCTCTATCAGCCCCTCCATCGGCCCCGCCGACCCCGTCCTTAGTCGAGTCTCTCTGCAGCGTACCGCCCGGCCCTCCGGCCACTGCCAGTGTCGGGACGAGGCCGCAGACTGCCGGCGCTTGGGTGTTGTATGGCCTACGGACCTCGGGTTGACCTTGCCCGTGCACCGGACCAGTACACGCAGACTATCAGCTGACTCGTAATTATTATCTTCGCCGAGGTCTGTGAAGGTTCAGGGGGCTGCCAAGTGGAGGGGAGGGCGAAATTATAAGATGCACACGCAAACATCCGCTATTCCTGAGTCTGCAAGTGCGGAAACGTCGTATCGGGTGCTTTTCGCTAATCTGTATTTATATTTTAGCTCGTTATCGGCAGTTGAAGTACAAAGTACCTCTCATGTTACCGAGCAGAGGCGAGGTTTTCAGTCAACTAGTGTGAAATCTACAAACTAGTGGCGCGAACTTAGCCATGGTTTTCAGAAGCTACTTTTTACAACTACTCGGTTGATGTGACTGAAAATGTACACGCAAAAACGTCCATGTTGTTAAAATGTCGCATCAAATTTCTGAAATTTTGCGTTGTCGGGTTTGGAGCAGTGCTTACCGACGAACAACCCCATCTTCCCTATGGTTGCAGTTGTGGCCATAGCCCACCGTCCTCCTCGTACTCGGCCTTCCCGGGCTGACCCGCCCGATCATGTGACTGCCCACGGACGGCGAAGAACGGCGACGGAGGTCGACAGATTATCACCCAAACTTGCATCTCAGGTACAAGACTGGAAAGCAGCAAACCCGGCCGTCAAAGGGACCAGGAAATACAAGGAATTCGTTGAACGCAAATCAATTCGTTCCAATATATATTTGATTGGATTGAATATCAATCAAATTTCATTGGGTCATTTGCAGTTCTTGTAACTGTTTAACTGTTATATTAATCAAACAGAGGTGCAAGAAAGTGCAGGGCTGGTTACCCAGGAATTTCCGGACTCCACATGGTTACCTGAGCCAAAATAATGATATTCATCGCCATTTATATTTTCGAGCGGTCAGGCCGGGCGAGCTGCAGAGACGAGCGGCGTCTGAGACAATTTTGTGTGTACTTATATCAAACGAGACCCCTATTCATGATGGGAAAATCAATCAGCTGAGATGTGCGAATGACGTTTTTGGTTTGGTTAGGCTGGACTGAGTTCAGACCTTCAACAGATTTGGAGAAACTGCACCCCTGGCAAGCACGCATACATTTTTGCTTTACTTCGTGAAGGAAAAGCAATATATTCGATCGGCATTTAGTATGGTGTGTGATTATGTGTGAGGTTCTGACGGATTCCTGCAGTGCAGGGTCCACACAAAACCTTTATGATTTCTCTCAAGGTTCAGCTGTTCAGCAGATGTCCCATGAACATACCGTACGCCGACACGTCGGGCGCGGACACAAGTTGCGGCGGAATGTGGGCAGTGCGGATCCAAAGGGGGAGGAAACAAATGTAAAAAAGAAAAGAAACAAATGTCTGTTTTATTTGTAAGTACGGCTTCTGCATGGGCTACCCGTGTCTACCTGACTAGCGCTGAGATATATTGACGCATATCAAGACCATCTCTACCCAGGTAACGCATGCTATCACCACCGTTTGTTATTGGAGTTAATGGCACAATTAACTACATTTCCACTATATATTAGTACAAATATGTGATTTTACACCATCATCTTACTGAGGCAGCACCAAAATCAAAACTTTGTAACGTCAATAATGAGCTGTCATAGCAAATTGGTATAAAAGGCAATAACATCAAGCGAAGTTCTTCTGCAGAGACTTGTGAATGCGTATAATGTCTGAGGGAGGAATTACCTGGACTTGGGTTACTTAACTTTGAACTGGATGGGCTGACTGGTTACCCACGAGCGTGGACGTGTGGCCGGATTTCTTGACCTCTGTATACAAACTGATGGTGAAATTGCCTTTATCTTGATGTTCGTGTGCGCTGTTGCAGTCTCCAACGGTTGGTGTTGCTGCTGTGTGATCTATTGCAGTCTCTGTTGTTCTGTGGTGCTAGCGCCGTGAGAGTCACTGCAGTCTCCAACGTTCGGTGTTACTGTCAAGTGAGCTACTGCAGTCCCCAGGCTGTTGGGATACTGTTGTTTGAGATATCGCATTATCGCATGGTCTCCGTCGTTTGGTGTTACTTTATTTTGAGATACATGCAGTCTCTTTGTTGTAATGCTTCTGTTGCGTGCGCTACAGCAGTCTCCAGGACTTGGTGTTACTGTTGTATATGCTACTGCAGTCTCCAGCCCATGGTGTTACTGTTGTATATGGCCCGTGGTGTTACTGTTGTGTGCGCTACTGCAGTCTCCAGCTCGTGGTGCTACTGTTGTATATGCCACTGCAGTCTCCAGTCCGTGGTGTTACTGCTGTGTGCGTTGTGTGCGCTACGCAATCTCCAGTCCGTGGTGTTACTGCTGTGTGCCCTACTACAGTCTCCAGTCCGTGGTGTTACTGCTGTGTGCGCTACTGCAGTCTTCAGCCCGTGGTGTTAATGTTGTGAGCGCTACTGCAGTCTTCAGCCCGTGGTGTTAATGTTGTGAGCGCTACTGCATCTCCAGTACTTGTTGTTACTGTTATGTGCGATTCTGCAGTCTCCAGCCCGTGGTGCTTCTGCTGTGTGCGCTACTGCATCTCCAGTACTTGTTGTTACTGTTATGTGCGATACTGCAATCTCCAGCCCGTGGTGCTTCTGCTGTGTGCGCTACTGCATCTCCAGTACTTGTTGTTACTGTTCTGTATGCCACTGCAGCCTGTGGTGTTTGTTGATACAAGTCGGGCTCACTGACCCACTCTTCAGTTTCTACTGCGCAAAGAACAACAACAGTGAACTGATTAAGAACAGACGGCAGACCGTTGATCAAACAAAACCAAGTTGCCATGTAACTATGAATAGTTATTAACTTTGAAAACGCCGACTCAGGAATTGAAGGTGTCGTTAAAGCATGGCGTATTATGCCCATTGCAACAGCGCAACATGAACTGCAACCGATGCAGTTGGTAAACGGCATGTTCCGGCGGCTTCCCGCTGCACCCAGCCCACCTGCCCGCTTCTTCCCCGGCTTCCCCTGGCGGCTTTCCCGCTTCAACCTGCCGAAGCGGCCGTCTCGTCGGCAAGCCGGGACCGCGACGAGAACGGCACACCAGCATTTTCAAACAAAGGAGGGCGCAGCTGCGGCCAACGGCGAGCGCTTCGGACGCCAAGCGGAGAGGACTCGATGGACTCGGCCGGCGGCCGGCATAGTGTGGGTGCACACGCCGGCCGAGCTGCGGATCTGTTCCCATGCCGCCCCACACAGGCTCCTTGAGAAACGTCACCGGTGCTGTGTACTTCACTCGACCTGCCGGACTTGTAACAAGACAGCGCGTTTGATACTGATGTGTGGTGTGCGTCTCGCTCATGCCAGCTTATAGGCGCCTCCCTTCAGCTGCGTATCACAGCCCGCGCCGCCCCCGCCCCAGCCGCGGCGGGCCGCCTCGCCGCTCATCCGGCGGCTGCCGAGTGGGCGGGCTATTTCTTTCGAACCCGCTATACGTACTCCAATCACCGGAGCCCGGAACATGTTTTCGAGCCCATTTGTGTGGGTAATGTGATACTCGAAAGTGCACGGTTCCGCACGCACGTCGCGAGGGGTATACACTCGTAGTGTGTGGTCGTGGGGTGGTTAGCGTATGGCTATCGGTATGACTTCTGCCTTCGGTCTGGCTGGCTTGATAAGGATCTTCGGGTCTACGCCATGACGGGGGAACCCTGCAGGGGATAGATCGTTCTAGTGTGGTTCGAATATTGCAACACGCTGAAATCTTTGGGCCTCTTAGGCACCCACGTTTTCTGTGGCAGACCTGCGGGCTGGATGTCAGTACATAGCGCCTCTTATGCCCCCTGCAGAGCTATGATCGGATAGAGACGATTGATGAAGGTAAGACATCCCCATGCAATTCAGTTTCCAGCACGGTTTGATAAACTTCTCGCCAATCTTGTCAGTCGGTGGCGTGTGGCACGCAAGGGCATGGGTGTCGCATAATTTAATAAAATCGCCTGGACATGGGGACAGACGTCTGAAAAATGGTTCCGACGTTTTCTGAGATGCTCTGTGCTCTGAGCTCAGTGCGTTCCTATCGAGATAGAATGCAATGATGGAAGGGATTAGTATCACGGATAAGGAGATATAACGCGAGGATGGCATTCCTAGGGTGGCGGAAGATAGTGTTTTAATACAGAGTGAAATTGAAAGACGTGCTTAAGAGCTAATAAACAAACGACGTGCGCAAAATCCTTAGGTTGCAAAGGTTTAGCTCGACACACTGCCGATCGTAACACTCGAGAATAAATTGGATCATGCACTAAGCTAAAGAGGGAACCAAAGGACAGCAGTCTCCGCACTCGACGAGACTAGCGGGCCTTTGGTCAAGAAATGTCCCGTTGTGACAAAGGATATGGCGTTCTATATGGCACCGGATAAGACGCTTCCGCCCCCAATGCCAACCACCCCACCGGCTCCGCCACAAGACGCCTTTTGCGGTTTCCGCTGATAGACAGTCGGACGGGGCTGCTGGGGAACGAAGAGCGTTAGAGAGAAGTAACGACTGGGAAAGAGAGCAGTTCCGGCGGAAGATTAGCTGTGTGTCCAACTATACCTGCACTTATCTGATCGTGGTTGATATACGTACAACTTAAGTGCCATTAACAGGTCTTGGGCAGGGGATTCATAACATTTGCTGCTACTCATGTAGAGATATGAGAGATAAGCTGGCTAAAGTCTCCTGGGTCGGTTCGTCTCACAACGTGGTGTGGTGTCTCTCACTTAAAATAAATTCTGTTAGACGCTTACGTCATATCCACGATTTTTCATCTTACTCTCTTCATAATGTTGAGACATCTTTAGCAGTGGATGGCTGTGGGAGAGAGAGGCCGGGCTGGACCCGTTCGGCGAACAAAGTCTACAAATGGTCCACCGTTGTTCTGTTACATGTCATGTCAAGTGAGATAAACTCGTGGGTATCATGTGGTCGTTTTCGTGTAAGAGTGTGCGTCGTAAGAAGAAGAAGGTGACGTGCACGGTCTGTCTCCTCATCGACAGGGTGCGTCGCTGCTTTGATTGTAATTGCTCCTCAACTGGTCGCGCAACAACTTTTCTTTCAGGTTGCGCACCAGAGTGTCTATGGTCGATGACTTTTCAATTTTAATAGCCAAAGTTTTCTGTGACTTTGCTCCGGGCGCTGCCAGCCCACTAACGGTTGGAGGAAACTGGTATGTCTGGAAGTAGCTCGAGTCCAATAACAAAGCGTACCAGAGATCTGGGCGAAGGTTCTAAGCACGTGAACTGCAAGTCTCATCACACAGTTGCTGAGACGAATTGCCAGAGAGCGCTGGAGGCCCAAGTCATTTTCCAGAATATATGGACCATGTAGAGCTTCTAATGTCTAATATCGAGGATGCAGCTGTGCAGGTACGATCAAAATGCTATTACTCATTTCGCTATTATACTCATGCACCGCTGGCCGTAGCCCGAGCGAGCAGCGATCAATTTCACTCCATTTATTCCGACTACGCCTTTTGAAGAGCTCCGTGACATGGCCGCAACGCGAACGATGCATTAAATAGTGCGTGTTGTCTAATGTATTGGGTATATCGTTTTTACGGATGTTCGATCTGCAAATATAGTTCAAATTAGAACCCATGGTATTTTAGATGGCACACTGTAGCTAACGGTGCTTGGGTCCTTTACCATACAATATAACACATATTCATTACTTTATTGAGATATACATTAGTAGTAAAATATCATATTATATATGATTTAGAGGTAAATTGATACTCATCTATATATATATAATATAGTATAAGTATATAGATATTACCACGGTCTAGAAGAAAGTGGTAACTTTATCATAGCCTACAATCATAATAGGTGGGATAGTAAGAGTATATAACTGATTAATAATCGTATATAGGTTAATAATATATGATGAGGCCATAATTGGTGCATGTTATAGCTTATACGCAGGCTGATCCACCGTCGAGGTCTATGTACGATAGTCCAGGGTGAGTCATACTGGCAACAAAAATGATCAAGTTAGGAAATGCGAAATAGATCAGCGTAACGTAAGCTGTTACTTCTAATCACGCTCTTTCGGTAGATAAACATGAATTCGATAAGATTGTATATACTGAGCTCAGAGAGGTAAGTAAAAGACACTCCGTGATCACAACGATTAATACTTGTTAATCGCGAAAACGGTTAACGTAAAGGTATGATAGAACACTCAGCTATATTCAATAGAGAGCGGTCTGGATAATGTCGAGAAAAACGTCACATGCTGAATGAACGATAATATTTTAGCATCGAGAGTGTAATTCCATGGAACATATGATATAGAAGCCGCTCGATATATGCATAGTGGATTCACGGCTCAGTCATCTAATGGACTAGGGCTTTAAGCCTGGCCACGGATGCGACGAACTCTCCACCACTAGGTTTGCGTTAACACTGTATGGGGTTAAAACGATACCGCGTATAAGCAATGATCGATAATTTTAAGAGGAATTTGGTACCTTTAACAATTTATATATCACTGAAAGCAAGTAGATACAAATAAAAAAAGCCTCAAAAATGTACGTTTCCAAACGGTCGGAGATGTGACTTGGAAGATTACGTGTGGTTCGTGTTAGAGAGAATCGTAACGCTTGTCCATTGTTGAAGCGGTGAGTGACCTTGTAGTTCTTACATGACGTGTAACCTCGCAGCGATGTAGAGGTGCACTGTGTGATCGACGGTGTCGCTATGACGGTCGCCTCATGATCGTGTACTCCCTTGTCTTGTGATGCATGGTGGAAATCCTGAAGAAGGACAGGCGCGAGACTCGATAGAAGACCGAGGAACAACAAGACATCGAGGGTTAACTGCGTCGGGAGCCGGCTTGGAGTACCTCGGGGCCGTGGCTCCGGCCACCGTGATCAGGGGCGGAGGGCCCGTGGTACATAACCTAGCCGAGAGCCACCGCGCACGCCGCTTCACGGCCGAGACATCTTATGTGGCTTCTGAATGTTCTATGTTGGTGATCGATAAGTCATTAGTTGTCAGCTAATGACATTTTTTCCTTTTGAATATATATGTATATATATATATATATGTATATATATATGTGTATATATGTATATATATATATATATATATTATATATATATATATATATATAATGATATATATATTTATATATATATATATAGATACATATAGTATAGTGTCTGTCCCATTGTAAAAACTATAGACGAGATTGGAGAAACTTAGAGCAATATTGGGCCTATACGGAAAACGGGCTAGCACGCGGGCTATGTCGTTACGGTTTGCTTACGACTACAGGCCACGGGCTAGTGGATGAAATACGGACTAGTGAACTACGGGCTATGGGGACGGGAGACGGACAAGGGAAAAACCGGGCTATTGGGAACCGGCTACGGGGAACGCACTTTCGAACTCGGTGACCATCGCATTGCGGCAGCATGGGGGCCACACTTGTAAGAATCTATTTTGGTTTGATATAGTATTTTTGTAAATTAGCAGACCATTTTCGTGTTTCAAATGTACGAATGTTTCGTGTTAATAACTATAACAATTTAATTACATTATAAGCCCTCTTAAATTCAAGCATTTCTGGAACATTTTTTGTTCTTCACTTGTGTTTTGATTTTATGACGTCATTCAGCTTTCTAAAAACCAATCACATAGGCTAATCAAAGTGGCTATTCAGCATTTTATAATTGTTTCAAAAGACTTAACAATGTGCATGCATCCCAGGATAGGATAAATGATCCAAGAAGATCTTTCCACAAATTCCAACGACACATCCTAGTAACATTGCCAATCTGGTAACAAAACGTTACGGTGAATCTTTATCCCATTGATATTTAATATCCCTTAATAATGATTTCCACGAATCTAAGATCACATCACACTACTAGATCACACTAGATCCATGGTAAGAAATCAAAATTGTTTGTTTATTTCCACAAATAATCGACGGGGATTGGATGCAAATGATGAACGAAGTCAAAATGTAAAGTTACCTAGAGCTACAAGACAAACACATGTTAGAATATACGAAATACACCATCGAAATAAAATATGACGTGAACAAAACATGGAGAACAAACAGTACAAAATCAGTTAAAACAATACGACGTACAACCTCACTTTGCAGCCAAACTGATGAACCGTATCGGCAAAGAGATCAGCATTGAGACACGCTTCTATAAAGCGGTTAAGTTGCCTGAGCAGTCTGGCGAACAGTCCCTCTTTGACCGTGTTTACCCTGGCGTACGGCACATTAAACAATGCGAGGGGCAGGGCAGCTGCCTTGCCTGGTAGTTAAACACAGTGCATTGACGAAAAATTACTGGGACTGCAGAAAAAATGACGATGATATTTTAACCCTTTAAAATGTTATGAATGAACATGAGATTATGATGGGTCCTACGTGCCGATAAAGAAACAAGTTTAAAATGATATGCGAACGAAGTCAAAATGTAAGCGTTCAGCCACATTAGGAACTTGTGCTCTAACCTTTGCAGCCTATCAGTGTGCGTTCGAGCGGCACCGCCCCATATCACGCTATAGTATTCCATATTTGAGTGGACGTAGGCAAAATACGACGTCAGTATACTGCATAACACTTTTATATATCCTTTCGGGCTAGCCCTCTGGAACGATCTAATAAGGACGCCAAGGGCTCTGTTGGTTCTTCTCACGGTATTTTCGAAATGATTGCTAAATGTCAGTTTTAAGTGTCAAGAATTACTCCTAAATTGTGTATATATTCCACGTCTTCCAACGCGGTGTTTCGGATCGAATATTACGTCACTAATTGTTTTGTTCTCAGGGTCATCCGGACAGATTTGCACTTAAACGGGTTCAGTTTGAGCACCCAAGTTTCGGACCACTTACATAGCTGATTTTACATATTTCTGAAGTACTTCAGCGTCGCTTTGACAGGCATTTTTTTCCGAACAGTTTTGCATCGTGAGCAAACATGACAACCCGAAAGGTCCCCCCCGCTTTTGACGCCCATGCCCAGTGGATCTTCGATCAACCCATGGAGGGCAGATCTGGGATTGCGATGGATCCCAATACCAAGCGTAGCGGTGGGTCTGTATAAACATACATGATACCAGTAAAGCGCCGTAGTTGGCGATGAACGAGCGAGCGCAAAGGAAGTGTACGGTGAATTTCAACCAATCTGGGAAGTAGTTTATGGGATACAAAACACGTGTGCACGTGCAGAGACACCCATCCCTGACTTGTGGAAAACTGGTGGCTTAAAAGTCCCTAACCACACACCAAATTTGAACACAATCGGCTCAGCCGTTCCTGATATATATGTTACAGTACGTATAATAAATCAGTGTAGATGCAAACAAACTAGTATTGATGCAAACGTCCTGGTGGGTCAGTAATAGTATAGATGCATACGTACTAGTACAGTTGTAAACGTCCTAGGACGGATGCAACTGTACTGACCGGTCAGTATAGTTGCCATTTGCATACTGGGCCCTTGTCAGCTTTACGTTTTGCAACAATACAGTACAGTTGCAAACTAATGAGAAATTTCAAAGATAGGAATATCGTCCTGAACTGCTTGGTATGTAGTTACGGGCCCACATGAAAACCCGGCTCAGTAAATTCATTCTGTTTCGTGCCTCGCCCTGCCTACGGATCAGTATGGCATACTTGAGCGAGGAGCCTGTCAGCTTTCTCTGTGTCCATACCCTGTGTCCTCCTGTGGTCCCCTGTGTCCCTCCTTGTCCTCCTGTGTCCCTCATGTGTCCCTCCTGTGTTGTCCCCTGTGTCTCCTTGTCCCTCCTTGTGTCCCTCCCTGTGGTCCCCCTGTGTCCCTCCTTTCCCTCCTGTGGTATATCCCTCCTGTGTCCCCCCTGTGTCCTCCTGATCGTTCCGCTTCCTGTGGTCCTCCTGTGTCGGCCTGGGTGGTGCCCCCCCGTGTGCAGGTCCCTTATCCCAAGTCAATCCCTTACTAATCGGCCTGCCGGTCACTGGCCAGTATGCATACTGACCAGCCAATATGAATACAACCCACTTTTCGGGTTCCTGTTTGTCTGCCCCTCACCATAGTGTCCGCCGCTCGTGTCCATTATCTATTACAAGACTCCGGTGCAGTATGTCTGAATACTCTGGACCAGGCAGTATGAATACAGCCGCTCTGCTCACGGGCCCATACACAATATACACGGTTGGTCTGTAAATGCTTTTGCTGTGAACTTATTTCCAATGAAATTCGATAACATGAATATAAGTTTTCAGTTTTGTGCAAATTGCCTGTCGACTTCGAAGCGATGAAAAGTGTTATTTGCACTTCAATACATTGTTCATTGAGGTTCCTATTTTGCATTTAACTATGCAGCAAGAACGTTTAAAAGCGTCAGCTGATGGAGGGGGGGGGGGTGATAAAGCCTCTTCCTTTTTCCTCCCTCTCGTTGCCATCAAATATCGGTCAGCCGAGCTCAAATAAAAAAGGGCTTATCATACGTAAGTCTTTTTCGCACAATCTCATTGTTTTGCTTTCGTCACCTCGGGTCAGGTCGTAAGGTCATGTTATGTGAGGTCACCTCCAAAACTGTTTAAAGATCATGTCACAGTCACAGGGCTTATCCAAACGATGTAACTTAACTGCATACAAATTGATCCAGGAAACTAAACAATGCATTCCTTTAATCCTTCTTAGTTTGTAATGTGAGCTCACGAAAATAACGCACCTTATTGCACCGATAATACAAAATCGGAGATAGCAGAGATGCTGCGTTTTTGAATAACATGCAGTTAGTTCATATCGTTTGGATAAGCCCTGTGACTGTGACATGATTCTTTAAACAGTTTTGAGGGTGATCTCACATAAAAATGACCTTACGACCTGACCGAGGTGAACCAAACAAAACAATAAGATTATGCGAAAAAGGACTAACGTATAATAAAGCATGCTTTGGTTTTGAGTCGACTGACCGATATGTGAATGGTAACGAGAGAGAGGAAAAAAAAAAGGAAGAGGGCGTTGTTAACCCCCCCCCCATCAAGCTGACGCTTATAAACGTGCTTGCTGCCCATACTTAATGCCAAAATAGGAACATCAATGAACAACGAAGAAGTGCAAGATGACAACTTTTCATCGCTTTGAAGTCGACAGGGCAATTTGCACAAAACTGTTAACTCAATTTATGTTATCGAACTTCATGGAATAAGTCACAGCAAAGCATTTTTCAACAGACGTGAATATTTTTTTGTGGGCCGTGAAGCAGAACGGTGGTTTGTTATTCTACCAACAGCCGAGCAACAATGTAAAAAGCATTAGCGGTGTGTGTGGTATTTTCTGCATTATGCACTGGCATACCGCACTGGCGACATATGGTAAAAGACTTACTAAATTCTGCTGTGTATGTAGATATTTGTGATTTCGGCGTTTTTCAAAACTACTGCACTCGCTTCGCTCGTGCAGTAATTTCAAACAACGCCTCGATCACAAAAATATACATACCAGCATCGTTCAGTAATGCTTAATACTGCCCGAGTTTGTATATGGGCCGTGAGCAAAAAAGTGGGTTGTATTTGTACTGCCCGGTCAGTGTGAATACTGACCGGGTTTTCATATGGGCCGTAACATACATATTACATTATTACATACCAAGCATTCAGAGATATTTCCTATTGTGAAATTTCAGTATGTTTGTAACTGTACTAGTATTGATGCAAACGTACTGAACAGCCCAGTAAGTATGCAACTATACTGACCAGTCAGTACAGTTTCATCCGTCCTAGGATGTTTACAACTGTACTAGTACGTATGCATCTATACTGACCCACCAGGACGTTTTGCATCAATACTAGTTTGTTGATCTACACTGATTTCTTAACGTACTGTAACATATATATAATAGGCGGTGTTGCACGTGCGCACGTTGAGAGTAACCCCACCCCTGACTGTGAAAAGGGTGGCGGGCTGAGAAGGTCCCTAACCATCACCAAATTCAAACACAATCGTTCAGCCGTTCTGAGATATTAGATGCACGTGTGCACGCGCGAGGCATCCTACCATGACTTGTGGAAAAAGCGGTGTGATGGGGTCCCTAACCACACACAAATTGGGAAACACAAATCGGTTCAGCCGTTCCTGAGATATAGAATAGGGGTGTGCACGTGCGCACGTGCAGAATCAGTTCATCCCTGACTAGTGGAAAAGCGGCGACTGAGGGGTCCCCATCCACACACCAAATTCGAACACAATCAGTACAGCCGTTGCGGAGTTTTTGCGACAAAACACCTTTCAACACCCCTCATGCGGCACGCACCACGTGCAGTGGTAGTCACCCACATGAGTCGGCACTGGTAAAAAACAGGATTGATTTGATGGGGCAAAAAACGCTAAAAAAACAAAAAAACGTTTGCCAATCGGAAGTGCGGTTGCAGAGATAATAGTTTCTCAAAAGCGTCGCCACGGGTTGAATTGGGCCGCTCATACTCAGATTTTTCCCATATACCACGTAAAGACGAGCGAGCGCGAAGCGCTCGCTCGCAATAAATGAGCGTCATAGCACGCATATAATTGTATCACTCTTCTGACGCAGAACTTTGACCACAGAGACGAATGCGCTTAGTTCAACTCAAGCGGAGTGCCATAGATACATGACATTATATTGTATTTGCATGCCAGGTAGCTCGAGCGATACTGGATTGTCACTACGGCGGATACGTGTCATGGTATTGTGCTATTGATGTTGCTCTCCGCCTACCACCTGGCCTCGCAACACTGCTGATCTTCAATGCCAAACGCAACTTACGCAACTGTGCGGGCTGTGGCCTGCCCAGTGCCCATCATGGCCAGCTCAGTGACCCAGTATATCAGATAAGTGGCGTGCGCGTTGCGCCACGCGGACCCACCTGCCGGCTATACTGCACAGCTGTATGAGAGGAGGTGCCATCGGTAATGAGCCTATTGGCTCACAACAGTCTGCCCCAGGCCAAGGCTTCTTACTGTCAGAGAACAACAGAGTCACGGATCACTGAACTGCAGGACTGTCTTCAGAGTCCGCCCTGTCCGTCTCTTGTCTCTTGTCTCTTGTCTCTTGTCTCTTGTCTCTTGTCTCTTGTCTCTTGTCTCTTGTCTCTTGTCTCTTGTTCTTGGTCTTCTTGTCTTTGTTCCTTGTCTTTGTCTTTCTTGTCTCTTGTCTCTTGTCTTTTTCTCTGTCTCTTGTTTTTATTGCTTTATTGTTCTCTGTTCGTTCTCTTGTCTTCATCTTTCGTCTCTCTTCTCTCTTTTCTCGTCTCTCTTCTCTCTCGTTCTCGTCGTTCTCTCGCTCTCGTCTTCGTCTCTCGTCTCTTCTCTCGTCTCTTCTCTCGTCTCTTCTCTCGTCTCTTCTCTCGTCTCTTCTCTCGTCTCCCGTCTCCCGTCTTCCGTCCTTCGGTCTCCCGTCTCCCGTCTTCAATTTGCGTCCTAAGGTTTTACTAAGACTGAAAAGCAGCACCGATTTCTGACCCATTTGAACAATCAGCCTGCTATTATGTTCCAGAAACCAATTATTCCTAGCGATAGTTATCCACCTTTACGCATAAGCTGTTCGCTAAATGACCATCTCTGGCAGCGCACACAGGAGTCAGGAGATCCAAGGTTGATCTCCCTCCATTCAGAACGTCACGTAGAGAGGTGACGTCATTGGGTCAGCGAGGTCAGCTGTCCTGCTGGGGACGATTTATATGCCGATCTGGTATAGGAGGCGAGACTGCGCGTAACTGCGACTCGCTAACCCGGAAGGTTGTCTTCTGCGCATATTCAGTGCGTCGACAAGATGTATGGCTCACAAAGAAGTTTTCGGTGGAAGGATTGTACGACCTTGGAATACGTTAACTGCAACCCACGAACCAGGAAGGTTGAACATTCTGCGAATATGCAGCGCGTCGTTAAGATATATGGCTCACTAAAAAGTTTTCGGTGGAAGGATTGTGCGACATTGGAATTATTCACCAGGAGATGTAACCGGTCAGCAGCCCCAGCTTCATCCCAAAAATTATTAATAGTAACTACTATAACATGGAATTAGCTTATAAATACTCCTTCGATGACAAGTATGCAGATAAAATTGCTAATCTAACCCTACGAGTGTCCCAACTGAGCATAGTTTGCTCCATATCAAACCTTAAGCATGCAGCCACAGTGGGTTTCAATGGTGATTGACATCCAAACTCGATTCAGAAATAAAGCAATTTTGCTCTAGTCCTGTGAGCTAGTCAAATGCTTCTCATTTGTCTCCGACCCATCTGGTCTCGTTCAGCTTGGTCCTAACTGGTTTTGCCAAGTTTCCTGTGGTTTTGCCTTTTTTTGCCTGGTCCCGCCTGGTTCTACCTGTTTCAAGCGCGGTCCTGCCTGGTTCCGGATGGGTCCACCTGGTTCCGGGTGGGTCCACCTGGTTCCGAATGGGTCTGCCTGGTTCCGGATGGGTCTGCCTGGTTTACGGATGGGTCACCTGGTACGCGGTGGTTGTGTCACTGGTCGGGTGGGTCCACTGGTTTGTCCGATGGGTCTGCCTGGTTCGGTGGGTTCTGCCTGGTTCGCGATCGGTCTGCTGGTTCTGGATGGGTTTGCCTGGTCCGGGTGGGTCGCCTGGTTCGGCATGGGTCTGCCTGGTTCCGGGTGGGTCTGCCTGGTTCCGGGTGGGTCTGCCTGGTTCCGGGTGGGTCTGCCTGGTTCCGGATGGGTCTGCCTGGTTCCGGATGGGTCCGCAGTTGGTTCCGGGTCAGAGGCAGGGACGGCTGCGCGGGGACCGTTGGAGTGACTGCCGTGAACACAAGAAGTGACACGGCGTCCTTCGACCCTGTTGGTCGCTTCCACCACCGCACCAGTAACCAACGGTTAGCTGACATTGATCTCGGTAGCGGTTTTTTGTTATCGTCAGGGAGAGTCTCTTGGTGTAGTTGGCCCAAGGCCGATTGGCCAACGCTAGCAAGGACAGATAACTTCTAAATTTGAAGCTTTGCGAACGTTCGATGCAGGTCTTCAGGTCCCTGCGACTCAGGAGCTAGTCATTACTGGATCACTTCTGGTCGAGCAATATCTGTCACCTGGCGTGACACCCTGACAGGTCTGTTGGACGGGACAATCCGCGGTGACGGACATCGAACACCTGTGTTGTGCGACACCGATTCAAGGCAGTGTTCGTGAAATGGTACTGATATGTTGAAAATCTTGTAGGTCTTGGCCCCAAATAATTTCCATGACTGATGCTCTATGTCTCCATTTTCTTCTCTGAGTTCGAAGGCCAATAATGGTAATCTCTTTCAGAGTATAACTTAAAACGACAGAGATCACCATTATTTGCCTTCGAATTCAGAGAAGAAGAAAATGGAGACATGGAGCATCAATCATGGAAATGATTTTGGGCCAAGACATACAATATTTTCAACATATCAGTACCATTTCACGAACACTGCCAATGACAAAACAATGGTATATTATTTGGTAATGGTTATAATAAAATAATAATAAAAATGACGAAAATATACTAGCCTTTCAGTGGGACAAACATAAAAATAAATAAAATAGTGGTGATCTCTTTCAGAGTAAAACTTAAAATGACAGTAAGACACATCTCGTGAACACTCGTGAACAAGATTGCATGTTTGCATGGTAATTCAGTAATAACAATGTGAGTATCGATTTACCAATTAAATGATAACATATTCATAGTCATGCATTCAATGAAGTTTTCCTCACTTAGTATGCATCAAGTATTACATTTGAGACATTTGACATGTTATCTGCGCAAAAGGCACGCCCATGAGCAAAGCGTGCTTTTTCAAAGGCTATTTAGGTGTAACGGTGTTAGTGTGCTATTGATGAAGTCTCCGAGATAGCCTTATACTGGGCGTTGCAGTCTTCACAACTGCCGGTCGCACACTACACATCATCGTCACACATTTACAATCTTCAGAGACGACAGGCGGTGCCATAAGATCTAGGGGTTACTCTCGTGTTAATACAAGGCAAGTGCAAACATGTAAGATACTAAATCAAAAGAAACTGTAAAGAAAATAAAGAAAACGCGGAGGATACAATATCGAATGAAAAACGTCAGATACAAATAGGTATATACTTCCATATCGGTAAATTGTACATGTCCGTACATGTAAATGGTTCAGTAAAAGGTTCTCTCAGCACTCAATCTCCACTACCTCGCCGGTGAAAACTCAAAGCCTGTCATTACACCTCGTTTCAGTCTGGCTGGAGGCCGCCACCATTGTCTCGGGTGTCCCTATACCGGAAAACCCGCGGCAGTTGCAGGCCGTGGGTGGGGTGCCGAGGCGACCTTCATGGTGACCGGTTAGTGGGTCACAGGCAACAATAACAACCTCTTTACCACGTGCTTCCTCCCCGGAAAACGGCCCTCGTGACCGCAAGCCGTTCGTTATAGTTGGTTTTGGCTGCCTAGATGAAGCACGGTAGAAGCTAAACTATGGCAAATCATATCGTAGTGACCGATAGCTAGAGCTTTTGGCGTGGACTGACTCGAGCGCTTCGCAGTGTTCGAACTGGTTAATCTCTCCCCAGCGTGGAACCAGGGTGGTGGAGGTGGTCACAGGCCCTTCCTATCACCTGCAGTCAGGTCACCCCTGCCGGGCGGTCAACTTGCCGTACGCGAGTGGTAAGCGAGTACGGCTTTAATGGCCCAGATTACCCTTTAGTTCCTCTACGGTTTGCGCCGACCAATCAATGGATCTGACGGAGTCGGAAACAGGAGGCTTGAAACTTTCAGATTCTATATTTAGTTTCCACCATCAATTCGTTGAAGTTTCCTGCAGAAAGACGACAACGGAACGATTCTTATGTTTTACTCGAGAGCGCAAGCAAATCTAGGCCAGCAACGGATATTTGTGTATGAGGATGCACGCGCCTTGTAATCCGTGGTACGATTGGTGGTATAATGTTTCCTCCATCCCGGATTTTTTTCAATAACTTAAAACTGTGACAAGGTAGCAGCGTTCAATTTTTAGCTACTTCATGCTGCACTCGGTTCTTACGTTCTTCTCACCAATGACATTGAAAACTGATGGAGCGCACTGACGGGAGGTAGAGTGACATTTGACGTGAGTCTGTGCGACATGTCATTCAGCTGGTATGTTTTTTGTGGGGGGTAGAAAGAATGGAAATGTTTGCAAATCGCACGGTTAGAATCATAGTATTAAAGGCAGCTGCAAACAACATTGCGGGATTATGGACGTGTTATTTTTGGCGCCATGGGGGGGGGGCATCACTCCGAAAAAGTTTATTAAAAACTAATCGGATTTTGCTCCCTTATGCATGGCTAAACGTTTTAAGATAAACTTCTCTTAGTAAAAGTTGCGTAGATCACCTTCTAGATCAATAAACGTGTAAATTTGCGCCAATTTCAGTCTTTTTTGGGGGCATTTGCCCCTGATGCTCCCACTGGATCCGCCAGTGCTAACAAGAACCGTCAAAAGAGAGAAAAAATATTCAAAATGGTAATCTCAGATTTTCGAAATGTTTGTTTTTTTACCAATATTTTTTTTTTCATAAATTTTTGGACAAAATCAAAATTTCAATACATCCAAAAAAACTGAAATACCATGTGAGAGAACTAAGTATGCCCGATGCCCAAACAAAAATCCAAAGTTATACGTTTGTTTTTGACTGATTAATGATTTCCTAAGCAAAGGTCATTTTTAAAACTGCATTTTTTTACAATGTACAAAAAATTGAATGCCATCGTTGTATTGCGAGACAAAAGTGGTCTAGAAACATGCCTTGTTGATTTACATTAATCAAACGATGATTAAAACTCACCAGTTTTGAAACAGCTGATGAGGCCACATATACTGAATCAAATGGTGCCTTTTGAGAGAAAAAAATCGTCCAAGACGTTCCCGTTCCTAAGCTTTAGGTTGGCTGCAATTCATTTGTCACTTTTCATTTTTTGTTTTTTGAAGGTTATAACAGTGATCTAGGTTCACCAGTTTTGAACAGCTGCACTGAGGAAAAAAAGATAACACCTAGCAAACGTTCTGAAATGACGCCAAGGCACGTGCTCACATTCTTACAGCAATACTTTATTCGTACTCTTTTAATACTAGCTTCTGGCTGTTATCACAGTACGTCTGAATGAAATCTTCAGATAACCCATCAAGGAGAATTTCACATAACAATTTCCGTTCTGAGGCTTCAGTAGCTGGTATATAATGGTAGGCCCCATCTTAAGGGCTATAGATTGACGCCCATTCTCATAATAGAGAGGAGTTACGGGTTCGCATGACCCTTGTGCTAGGCACTCTGCACCTTCTTTTTTGGTTTTATATAATTTTGGTCTCCTATAGGCTTCGACCCGTTCTCACGGGGATACGATACTTTGGCTTTCTATATTTTTTTGGGGGGGGGTACCCGTTCGCATGCAAAAATCGGAAAAAGAGAGCTCACTTTCATTTGTAAAAAACTCGTTTTTAAATACAATGAACAGGGCATCACCGATACGGGGTCTCATGATGGCCGCATGTCCCGTAGAAGCACGACATAAGCCAGTCGCCTCGAGCGACGTTAAGATGGTCTTCCAGAGAGTTTAAAGAAGCAGTTTCAGAGGCCCTTTCGAGCTAGCAGGGTCCTTATTCTGAGGACCCAGCAGGGCGCATGGAGTTCAAAATGGCTTCAGAGGATCCACTTTGCAGTATGCTGACGAAGAATAGCCACAGAACGACAGTAGAATGGCTCGTATGAACATGCGGAAATGGGACCCTAGTCAGCACAGAAGGGCTTCCTGAGCCCTGTACAGTGTAACAGATAGAGGACCGCTGGGAGGTCGGAGGGGCCCCATGAGCATGTCAGCAGTGAGAAAAAGCAGCCGAGCGCAGCGTTCGTTATCAGGTGAAGGCCCTGGGCAGGCTGGATACCCCTGGGAAGATATAAAAAGGCACCTGTGCAAGTTTCAGAAGGGCCCGTGCCAGAACCGAGAAGAAGATCTTGAGGGGGTAGAGGGCTGCACTGCGACTGCCTGGGTCCTAGCACAGCACGGAGAGACCCCAGGACACTGTCGGAGGGCCCTGAAGTATGGTCGCAGGGGCGACAAAGCAGAGACTAGCGCAGTCCTTGTCCACGGGTATAGGAAGGACTCACTGATAGGGCTGGAGGCCCCTGGTCAGACCAGAAGGCCCTATAAAGTTAAAGGAATGCCTCTTAGGCAGCTGAAGTTATCAAATGAGTTATCTTGACAGGAGGGGCACCATGCCCAATGGGCCTTTTTGACAGTCGGGAAAGGGCTCTTTCTAGGCGCCTCCCCCTAGGCGAAATCCTGGCTACGCACCTGCATGGGCACATTCCCCCGTCTCCCTTTATGTTCGCCTCTAGGCCCTTTGGATGGTAGCATATAATGTAAACGTTTGTTTTTCATTTGAAATAAATGTATGCACATATTTTTTAATACAACGAAAAAGGGGTCCCACGGGGACACCTCGGGGGGTCTCCGCATTTCGTAAGAGGGGCACGGGCCCGTGTGCAGAATCCCTTGGTTGCTCCCCTGAGCAAATCTAATAAGCTCCAGTCAGCCTGACAGGGTGGGGCTGTGACTGTGATATGGGTGAAGTGTGGTGGGGCGGAGAGAACAGCGCGATCATTCTCGGACTAGTGACAAGGCCAAGGTGGCTTCCAGCTCACACTGACCCTAATTTCCATAGAATTGTGCATTTCATCGTCCGTCGCATGCTGATGTGCATGTAATTCTATCTCTCCAGTGCCTATCGACTTCCAGTTGATTCAGCCGCTGGGCGATCGGAGACCCTGAACAGGGGTGCTGGAGTACCCCAGTCCCGGGGATTCCTCGGCCCGTCTCGGGCCTGCCGCTCTAACGTCCTCCGCCGCCGCCCGGAAGGAAGGCCGCACCATGGAAGGCTTATCTGGACATCACCTTGGCCACCTCCCGGCGACACCAGACCCCTCCCCCCCATCGGCCGGGGTGACTCACCTGCGCCCACCAGCCACCTGGGGAACTCTCACGGCCAACCCAGCGGACCACCACGGGACACGGAACCCAGGAGTCACCCCGCCGGCGCCGCCTGCGGCACCGCCACCCGCGGAAGGACCTTGGACCACCGTACTCGCGGAGTCACTGCTGCCGAACCATGGACCAACGGCTGGGCGGCGATGGTGGCGCCGCCAGCGGCCGGCGGCGGAAGCTGAGGGTGCTGGAGGCGGCATCGCTGCGCCGCGGCGCCGCCGTCGTCGACTCAAGGCCCCGCGCCACTCGGCTACTATAAGAACGGAGATGACCTACTTCGGAGTCACTCGATACAGTGGTGCAGAAGCTGCAGTTGAAACCGAAAGTAACAGCAGGAGGTGAGTGATACGGTTCGCACGCTGGTGGGCGGGGAGCGCGAGGTGGCTGGGCTGGGAAGTGCGACGGTGGGAACTCCGGGGAAGGAAGACGGTTCTCCACACCTGACAATCATGCTGCTTGACTGCCTTAGCCCTAAATGGNTTTACCACAGGGAAAATTACCACCCTATTTTGTTCAAGGCCTTTTTACCAGGTAAGGACACGAGCCATTTGACCTTGAACACGACAGACCGCCGGATGACGTCACCGGAGGCAAAAGCTTTCCTCGCAGCCGCCTCCGGTAACGTCATCGGCGCGGCGCGGGGGGTCAAAAGGGTCAGTTGACCCCCCGAAACTTCTGGGGAGGGGCAAGGGAATCCGGCCGAGGGCCCCTCAGCTACCTTGAGGGTCCCTCGGCCGGTTTATGAGGGCCCTCGGCTAGTTCGAGGGGGCAGCTTCAGCCACCTTCAGGGGCCCTCGGCCAGCTTCAGAGGGCCCTCGGCCGGCTTGGGGGCCTCAGCCGGCTTGAGGGGGCCATTGGTCAGCTCGAGGGTGCCTTCAGCCACAATGAGGGGCCCTCGGCGGCTAGCTTGAGGGGGCCCTTGGCCAGCTCCAGGGGGCCCTCGACCAGCTTCAAGGGGCCCTCGACCAGCTTGAGGGGGCCCTCGACCAGCTTGAGGGGGCCCTCGGCCACCTTGAGGGGCCCTCAACTGGCTTGAGGGGCCCTCAACTGGCTTGAGAGGGCCCTTGGTCAGCTCGAGGGGCCCTTGGCCAGCTCAAGGGGGTCCTTGGCCAGCTAAAGAGAGCCCTCGAGCACCTTGAGAGGGCCCTTGGTCAGCACGAGGGGCCCTCAGCCAGCTCGAGGGGCCCTCGGCCAGCTTGAGAGGGCCTTTTTCAGATTGAGGGGCAGTGGCGGCTCGTGGCCCTCAAGGTACCTGAGGCCCAGAGAGCCAGAACTGATAATTAATGGAAACGGGAAATATTGTTACCGTGATGGCTTCAAATAGAGAAGACGCTTACCTCGGACGTCCGTCGGTCAGTTTTTTCCATCGTTTCTTCCGAATCTTTGACCAAAAGGACTTTCCGCTTTAGATCAAGAAAAAAATAATATAAAATCATCGGCCTTCAGTCATTGATTCAAAGTCCAGTGGGAATAATCACGCTCAAGATATCACCACAGTCAACAGTTCACACTTCACAAGACCGCAGTTATCACTACACGGCGTCACCAATCACAGAGCAAGCCACAGAACATGCTGCGATGCACGATACGCTGCGACGAACGAGATTGGATCACCCGCACGGTTTGTAATTTGCATTTCGAAAATGAACCATCTGAAACATTGCATATCGCCATGCCGGCGCGCCTCCTGAAGCTGGAGCTGCGCCTCAGTCAGGCGAGAAGCCGCAAAGATTTTGCTTCAAAAATTGTCAACCCACCCATGACCATTAGATGCCAAACAAAGTACGTAATCAGGTAATCTACAAGTTAAAACATCTGATTACACATTTGATGTCTAGCCAGACATTGAATCGGAGCGTGATGCTCCAGTGTTTAAAACAATCGCCATAAGACAGTCGTAGCACTGCCGCTGCCGGGTCTCAAATTTTCCTGCTCTTCCCTCCCACTGCCGGTCTGCCGCCGGCGGCGCTCGCTGGCGAAAAGAAATATGATTTTAAACATTATTCTATGATCAATTTATGTTAAAATCCTAACAAATATGTGCTCAAATCAATGGATCAGTATGTCCCCTTATTCATTAACTTTAAATTTGCGTCGCTGCGACTCTTATGAGCTGAATAATCGCTTAGAGCCCAACAGATTCGGGCCTCAGACGACTTTCATTGCCAGCCACAGACGCGGCATCGTCGGTTGCACGGCGTTTGCTCGCTGTGCCTCGTAGCTGTAAGGTAAAGCGGGGAGTCGCCGAGGCGCCGGCCGGGCGGCCTCAGTAGGCAGGCGCTTGGTTCGAAACTATGGGGGGGCGGTATTAATTTAAAAACAGACCGGTCACTGGTGGGGCTGAGCGGCTCGAAAATTGCGTTGGACTTATTAGTTCATATGAATAATAATACATGTAACATGATGTGAATATTAATGAATGAGAAACACATTCCTTTGCTTTTTAAAAATATATTATCCGCGTCTTTCTCAAAAATGACTGGTGAGGCCCGGCCTCAGTTGCCTCCTATGACGAGCCGCCACTGTTGAGGGGGCCTTGGCCAGTTCGAGGGGGCCCTCAGCCACATTGAGGGGGCTTTGGCCGGCTAGAGGGGCCCTTGGCCAGCTAGAGGGGCCCCTCGACCGGCTTGAGGGGGACCTTGGCTAGCTTTTGGGGGTACTGGGACTGTCTAGAGAGCCTTTCAAGACATAACAGTGCCGTAGTCTGATCTGAGAAAGCGCTAGCTTGGTCTAAGATGGCGTTTGCAAGGTCTGAGGGGGACCTCGGGACGTTCTTAAACAAATAAGCTTTTGTCCAATCTAAGGGGCCAAAATGTCCCAAGGTGGGCACCTATGTATCCTAGGGACCCTCCTTGGCTACGCCTCTGTCATGTGCATATATACGCATGCACAGCGGCACTCACGGCAGCCGTGCAGGCGGGCAGGACGTCGTCAGCGCCGGCAGCCGGCCGCGCGCCAGCCTCCGGTGACGTGACGAGTGAGTCTTTTTCGGCTCCAAAGGCGACCTATAGGCGCTTCAAGTAGTGTCACCCCCTGATTTTGTTTGTAGTCTTGTCAGATAACTAGGAACACAGGGCAGCGGTCACTTGCAGCAGCTCTAACATCGGCAATCTGGCGCTTTTGAGCAGGCAGTAATATTACTTACTTTTATTTTTCTTCAAATGACGTCATATACATTAAAGTATCTATAATTATTATTTTAAATTAATTGTTAAAATGTCTAAGCTAAAATACATTCAAAATAATATTTGTTAATAATAATTGTGGTAATTAGGTATCAAAAAATACCTTAACGTTTTTTCTTCTTTGAATGGACGTCACTGGTGGACTACTCAGCGGAAGCCAATGTTGAAGATCTAATCGCGAATCGGCTTTTTTAAAATACTTTTTGATATATGCAGATATAGTAAAACCCATTTTACACTATGTTGGTTTTCTCGTTTGAGACGCATCTAAAATATATTTGGTGAACAAGTTAGGTCAATATCCAAAATTGCCAGCCTGAGTCAGGTCAAGGTCAAAATCTAATATATGAGTTGATTTTTTATCGACAAGCCCAATACAATGTAAAACCACATCGGCTCTATCTTGATTTGGTAAGAGTTATTGGCAGAAAAACCATACGTGACCTTGGGTCACCTGAGTTCACTTCGTAGAAGTCAAAGAAACAGAAAGGTGACGTAAGGCCTGTGCCACTTGGCACAGGATTGGTGATTCCGGTGAATACTGGTCAAAGTTAAGCGATTTCTAGGATTTATGCGTGTTTAAATTTTTGCCCGTTGACTTATAGGGGAGGTCACGAAGCCTACCTGACCTTAGGTCACTGATATTGAAATTCGAGATACTACACAACTGTCGGTACTTATCACCGGATAAATCACTGGGAGTTTTCAATACTGTTCGCTTTATAATTTTTGGCTGTGGCTATGGTTGGCGCCGAACGCAAACATGTTTGGATTTGGGGTCCACTTGGCTTGACAATGGTGACCTGACCTGAGAGACCCGAGGTCAAGAATTGTACAGTATGTGTGTCATTAGTTCCTTAACCAGCTGTGGCAAATTTAGTGACGCTGCGTGCCGTCGTTTTTCTGATAATCATTAAAAAACCTCGGTTGGAGGGTGGCGGAAATCAACCCCTGTGAGTACCGTCTAGGAAATACCCTTTCACATAAGACCATATTTTGACATGTTCTATGTAAGCCAAAGGCAAAGTGGACCCTGGTATCGATAGAGCAAGGATTGTGGGCTTTCGTATGATTGCTTACTTTTTTCGTAGGCGTCTCTAACTCATCGTTTAATCGAGTTTGAATTTTCTCCGAAATTTACTGTACCTTCCATGGGGGTTAGCATAGTGAAGGGAGTAAAAAATAAAACTTCCAGCTTTGGTGACGTCACCAAAGCTGGAAGCTACCAATGCCCTTGACTGGGGGTCGTTGTAGGTGTTGTAGGCGCGCGCTGTCGGCACTGAAGTTTCTATGTAAACGGAGGGTAGGTAGGTATCGTCGGGATTTTTTTTTTCTGCATGATAATTTATAACCATTAAATTAATTTTATTTTTGTCTTGTTTTTTGGACATCAATATACTGACTCCTAAAGCATTTGAATGTGTGAAGCAATGCTCAGGACGGTATTTTTAAGGAACTTGAACTCTATATTGTACGTAACATAAAGTATTTTATACATATATTTGTTTATGAATTTTACAAATTTTCTTATCAATAGGTTATTGATGTAGCACCCGAAAGCTGCTGAAGACCTTTGCACAATCATGCTTCTTAAATTTGCCTGAGACTAAGGGAGGTGCTTACCTTACCTTACGGTAATCAGGATTTTTAGGCTAATGAGGCCTTTAGTACCCGGTCTCATCGAGCTCATGATTCCTGCCATGTCTCAGTCAGTGTCAGGTATGCTGTACCTGACGAGAGCCCAATGGGCGTCCAATCTAGCCTTGAAGGCATTGAGCGAGGTAGCGCAGACCACTTCAGATGGGAGTCTGTTCCAATCATTCACAATGCATGTGGCAAAGGCAAATCGTCTGACTCTTGTGAATGCCAAGAACTTGTGAAGTTTGAAAGGATGGCCTCTTGTTGGACCGTTCGCCTGTGAGACTTATACTTGTGGATCTGCATCTACACCACCGTGGAACAACTGATACATGAAGACCATGTCGCCTCTCCGCCACCTATAGTAGAGTGATAGAAGCTGTAAGCATCTGAGCCTCTCTTCATATGGTTTGTGATGAATGGACTCATCACAAACCATATGAAGTGGCTCAGATGCTTACATACCGTACGGGTGGCTCTCCGCTGAACCCTTTCTACCAGTCGCTGGTCTTCCCTGTTGAAAGGCCCCTATACTAAGTTGCAGTATTTAAGAAGTGGATGTACAAGGGTCTTGAACAGCAAGGGAAGAGTGATTTCATTTATCAGGGCAAAAGAGCGCCAAATGACTACCAGCACCTTTGCAGACTTTGTGACAGCAGACAAAGCATGCTCTTTTTTTATTCCCTGAACTTGAAGTCAGCATCGATATGCACACCCAGGTCTTTCTCTAGGAGAGTGCTGTCCAGCTGGGCACCGTTCATAGTGTACGTGATACTGAGATTGGCATGCCCAATGTGCAAGGCTTTACATTTGCTCTGGTTGAAGGGCATCAGCCAGGTGTTGGACCACCTAGTGAGAGCATCCAAGTCTGTCTGAAGCTGTGCCACATCACCAGTGGTGATAACACTGGAGTAGAGCTTCGTACCGTTGGCAAACAGCTTCACATCACAGTGGACAACATCAGGCAAGCCATTCACATATACAAGAAACAGTAACAGGCCAAGAATTAAACCCTGTGGAACTCCGCTAGCAACAACTGACCAATCTGAGTGACAACCTTCGAGGACTACCTGTTGCTTCCTATCACTCAGGAAAGATTGTATCCATGCAAGAAGCTTGCCTTTGTTGCCATAGCTATGAAGTTTCTTCAAGAGTCTCAAATGCAGCACAGAATCGAAGGCCTTCTGAAAGTCAAGGTAGACAACATCAACAGGGTTTGCACTCTCTAGTTCCCTGCTCCAATCATCGAGAACCTCCAGCAGTTGAGTGTTACACGAGCGCTTCGGGCGGAACCCATGCTGATCGTTGGACAAGAGATTCTGCTCAGTCAGATGGAGTAACATTTGGTTACGAATCAAGGACTCCAAAATCGTACACGGTATGGCAGTCCCGACGCGCGCATCACTTAGCAACGGCTCCATCAGCTGGCACTTGAAGGTTCATAGATGAAGAGCATCGCACATGTCGGGTGCCAAGCGGTTGAAAAGATCCGATCCCTCTTATACGGCATTGGATCCGATGCTCTGTAGCTAAATCGGCGTGCACCTGAGTTACGCACAGCGCGGGACGCCTTAGTTGGTTTGACTGCCGCGTGTCATGCGTGTGATCAGCACGGATAAACATCGCGGCTATATCAGGTGGTTGGCCTGTGATCAGGACCTTTTTGAGCAGGCATAGCGTGTGGTATTTAACCAGCTGTTCAGCGTTTTAAGCCACCGGAGATCCTGACAACATCCGATATATGATCGCACCTTCTTCCGCTCATCACCCGCGCCACAGAAGTTAATAACTTTTGCACCAAGATGGAGCTGTGGTGGTCCCGTGCGTACCATACAAGTGCGAATACAATATCTGACGCAGGAAAGCACTAGGGCAGCTGACATTCTAACGAGTGATTTGGAAGTATATGCTTCGCATGGAACCGGGCCATCAGCAATGCCCGTCGACTTGGGCAACAAGCTGATCAATATGTGGGTTCAAATGGTTATATTTTTGTCCATCACTACACTATAGGTTCTTACAGTAACGACTTTTCAAAGTGATGACAGCTGAACCCGAATTTTACGTAACAGGGGGCATATGACGCAGCATAGCCTCGTCCCCGAAAACCATCAAAAACTGTGTTTTGTTGCATTGACCTTCATATAATGGTTGTTGAACCAGTCCATTACGACTGACAAGGTGTTCTCCATGGTCGCAATGAGCTTTCGCATTTGACTTTTCTTTCTGGTAACCAAAATTTGCGTATTGTCTGCGTATAGTATATGTTGGCAACAGTTGGTCTTGAGTAGACCTTCCAGGGCGAAAGCCAAATTGATGAGAGGGCAACAGGCAATGAGTTTCCAAGTATGCATAAATATGTTTGCAGATTATCCGTTTCGTGCATTTGCCAGGAACAGAGGTAACACTTACAGGCCTATAGTTAACCCGCGCACCGACGGGGTCTGAGCCACTTAAACCAACGGGGGAGGGGGGGGGGGTTGGATAACCCCCCCCAGAGATCTCTAAAACTACGCAACGTAGGAGAAGCGAAAACGGCGTGAGGAAGGCGTGACGAGTACTAGAGAATGCCTTATCTATTTTTTGATCAGGTCAACATTGGAGGTACCAGAGGTCAAAACAGGTCAAAATTTTCCCATATTTCGATAAATTGTGCATTGCTTCACATAATCCCGGGCTAGCTCAGTAACTAACATAGCCTAGGAGCAATCCGAAAAAAAAGCATGCAATGCCCTGAAACACTCTTTCTGCAACATGTCCCTCAGATTTGAGATAGGGTCAATAGTTAGGCTCAGAGATCTAAGCAAAGGTTCAAAATGCTTAATTTTACTGGAAAGTTTTTGCTAAATAACTTTTTTAAGGTAATAATAGTAGGGCAACGATTATGCCCACAATCGTGTTTCTTCGAATCAACTCGGCGCATCAAAATCATATAATCGTATGACTAGCCAGGTCAAACTCACAAATTTGACCTGACCATTTTTATAATCCATGGAGGTCGACAAGAGAAAGCGAATGGTGAAAACCTACTCTACTTTCTACCCACGTAGAAGGATGAGTTATTGTACAAACCATATGACTTGGGGGGCCATTGGATTTTGACCTTTTAGAAGGTCACGGAAGAAANCCCCGATGGCGACCCGGGACGCTCCCTCCTGCTGAAGGATGTGCAGCCGCGTCTACACCACCGAGCTCACAGGGCCTGGGCCGGGGCCTGCGACGAAGCCGCCGCCTCGGCAAGGCCTCCCCCAAGCCTCCGGACGAGTGCGCGGTACTCCCCCACAAGCCGTGCCTGAGGAGGGTGGGCAGGTGGGTGGCCGGGGAGGCCGGCGTCGGTGGCCTTCCGGCGGAGCCCATGGACCTGTACCGCTGCCGCCCACCCTGGGTGGAGCTCCCCGGACACATCCGCATCATCACGGACCTGCCTTCCCCTACCCGCCGCTCTGACCCACCCGCGGTACGCCGGGAGGCCGCTTTACGCGCCATCGACCTTCTTCCTCCCTCCGATGTGACCATCTGGTCGGACGGGTCTGCCCGCGAGGGGACCACACGCGGCGGCGCGGGCGCCCTGATACAGCTTCACAGCCTGAACAGGGAAGCCTCGGTGTGCGCCCCAGCGGGCGCCATATGCAGTAGTTCTGCGAGCGAGATCTAATCGGCGATGAAAAGGTGGCGTTCTGCTAGCCGCCCGGCCAAGCGCTGGGAGGAACCCGGGAAACTGGGAGGGCAGATCGCCTGCGCTCTAGGCTGCCTCTCCTCCAGACTCCTAAGGTCCGGAGCTCCACTACTTAAAGCCGGCGGGCCGGTCCGGGCCATGACCGAATGTCTCTGGCCGCAGAATGTGTGGGAGCTCCCTCCGACAGCCTTGCGGACCGCGGAGTCAAACAGCAACCCTCCAGTGGGGTACCGGCCACGCGGGGCCCCTGTTTAGGCAACGAGGCCGCGGGACGCCTGCGGGCGATGCTACAGCGGGCGAAGACGGACGTGGCGTCGACCTGGCGAGCGCCCGCGCGCCATCGCGCGCCACGTGCGAGAGTTGGCACGGGAATCCCGGCAGGAGGCCGCGGGCTTGCCCCGAACCCGGGCCACCCGGACCATGGACGCTCTGGTCCGGCGTGGGAGGCCGTCACCTCTCTTCCAGCTTGCGGACCGGGAGCCTCCCCAGCTCACCCGGGACTCGCCACCGAATCGGCCTGCGGCCGACAAAAGTGGCCCGGCAGCCGGGGACCCGGAAGCGGCGCCCACTGTCTGCTCGAGGCCCTGCCCGGTCCGTACGTAGAATGGCCAGGCCGCGTGGCAAATCGGACCCAACTGGCTGATTTGTCTCGGCGTCGTCACACCGGGTGGCGAGAATCACGGGTATCTTTCCTCAATAGGAGTTGTGCGCGACCGACCCCCCGGTCGATCCCGCCTTGCGTTCGCCGTCCCCCTAACCCGGGCGGCGAGTGGGGTGCAGGAAGAGAGAAGAGAGAAACTGGCAGAGGCCGCCGCTGAAGTTGATACCAGCACCATCATCTCCCTGCAGGGAGCTCTGAAGTTCAGCGGCGGAGGACACATCAACCACTCCATCTTCTGGCAGAACATGTGTCCGGGTGGCAGCGGCGATCCTGATGGGGAGCTGATGGCCGCTATTAAGCGCGACTTCGGCAGCTTCGAGGCGACGTCTCTCAGGGGCTACGGTGGCCGTGCATGGCTCCGGCCGGGGCTGGCTTGGCTACGACAAGGAGACCGGCCGGCTGCGCGTGACCACCTGCGCCTACCAGGACTCGCTTCAGGCCACCACTGGTCTGTTTCCTCTGTTCGGCATCGATGTCTGGGAGCACGCCTACTACCTGCAGTACAAGAACGTGCGGCCCGACTGCGTCAACGTCATCTACAAGGTGGCCAACTGGAAGGACGTGGCTGACCGGATGGTGGCTGCGGAGAAATAGGTGGCAGCACCTGTATTTATATTCGTGATAGCTGGCGCTACCGTGCCGAGCTGAGCTGTGCTTCTGCTCCGTAGCTGTTCTGGTATTGGGCGTATTGTGATGATTGTGAACACTGGACACTGGACAGATTGTAACTTTGTGCGGATTATGTGCCCTTGGTGGTTATTATGACGGGAATGTGGCATGTGTTTTGGTTCCGTTGCTGGATCGAGTTCTTGGGAATGTACGTTTCCCTTTTGCGTGGCGGGCTGTTGGCTATAAATATGGAATATTAATGCAACAACTGGAAATATCACGATTGTTTAAAAAACACAGACACAGATATACGACACAGACAGCTTCAAGACACTTGTGACACAGATTAACACACCTATATTTATATTACTTTATATTTATTTATATATATAATATATATATATATATATATAATATATTATATATATATATATATATAATATATAAATATATATAGTATATATAACTACTATATACATATATATAATATAATAATATACCGCAAACGTACTTGTCTTACTGTTGCTGTACGTGCGTGCCGGGTCTCTTGCACTTGTAGCATGCATTGCAGCAGTTGCACAGGGCGGATCCAAGGGGGGCACACAAATCCGGCATGCCCCCCCCCCCGCCCAAGCGAAAAACGGGGGGGCCAAACATATATTGTCTGCCCCGGCCCCCCCCCCCCCAAGGATATCAGTGAATACCCACATTTTTCAATACGGAATGATGACTGATTGGTACTATTTGGATTACATGGTGAATTCTGGTAACTGCGAGGAAAGATAATAATTTATAAGTTAAAATAGCTTGAAGCAGCAAATCCAGCTATTCCCAATACAACTGGAAATTTCGGCGGCAGCTCCGCGGCATCACAAACTAGTTTCACAACTCTGGCTTACAGCAAATTAGGAAAAATGTGAAAAATTGTGTTTCTAATTAAGTGTGTCTGCAGAGGCACTTCCCTTGCCGGTAATTCCTGGCCCCAGGGCCACTTCATACAACAATAACCCTCGCCTTACCGTTTCCCACCTTCACTGTACGGGGGGGGGGGGCTGACAGGATCCCCTGTTAACTTCCAAACCAAGCATCATAGAGCAACGCGGTAAGAACCCGCATGTTGCCTGTCATGTGAGAAATTCAACGGTGTTAAATTTTAAGGTTTCAGGTCACTGGGTGAACTTCCAGGTCAAGTGAATGACCTCGACTCGGTCACGTCAAGAAAAACGTTTTTTCTCCGTCAGAAAACCTCAAAATTAGAAATTGATAAATGCAAATAAAAAGCATGGCCTCAGAGCAGAGTTTCCGTCACATTAAATAAAGAAAATGTAAACTTTTGATGGTATCTGGTCAAATTAAGTCCAAAAAAGTTGATAAAAAAGACGTCCATGAGTTTCTTTCACCTTCAGGAGTTTTATTCACATCATCACAAATAGTCATGTCGGCAAAAAATGTTGATTGTTATTGATTTTTCCATTCTTTGTTTAGTTTTTTAGGGGAGTAAGAACCTAATAATTTCGGAAAATACGTTTTGAGCTCTTATCTAATTATGTCAATTTTAGTATTTATCGCATGCTGTGTAGTAATTTGCTGAGAAAGTTCTATTTTTCGATTATCGATTTTTAAAAGTATTTAACCTTCTTTCCACTAAACTAATATCGTCACTAAAAACGTCATTATCATACCCACAATAAGTACTATACCAAATTTTCAGTAAAATTTTTGCCAGCATATGTATCATTTGTTGTCAACTTCAGCTACTGACAATTTCAGCAACGATGTGCCGCCATGAGTAAATGTGATTTCAAAAAACATCAGGGGAATGGTCCTGGTCTAGCCCCATCCCCCTCCCTACTCGTAAGGCCAAGGGTTAAGTTTTCAAGCTGGCTACATTGTTAGGCAAATAGCTTACCTGCCGACTTCCGAAAAAGGCCGAACACGCAAACGATATAACGCGAGACCATCGGGCCGCTCCTCAATACATAAAATATGCTAATCTAACCAAATGCGTACTATAAACATGAACATCACATTAACAATGCTGCAAAGCTTGTAATTAACCAGGACAAAACGAATATGATTTTTTCGTCAATGTTCAGCTTGGCCCCTCTACAAACACTGTGATCGGGGTGACGTTGCCCTGCGATTTATATGTTAATACTACGTATTTATGGCTTAGGGGTGGTATATCCTGCTAACGATGAAAGTGGTGTTCTGTGGTGTTTAAATATGATTTTTTTCTGTTTGGTTTTATTTTCTTGTCTATTTTTTTTTGTGAACAAAATCCCGAAAAAGGGTGTTTTTTTTTCCGAAAAAATGTGTTTTTTCATTTTGTATTACCTCGAATTCCAAATAAGGTAAAAAGTCCAAATTCGCGGAGAAAAAAAAGGGGTACCTTAATGCCAAAAAAAAATCCCCCCCCCCCAACCGAGTGGCTGGATCCGCCCCTGAGCATGCAACCCAACAGCTGTGTCAAATTTGGCGTTGCTCCGCGTCGCTGTTTTCCTGCCTTTACCAATAAAACAAATATGGGGGGGGAGGCAAAATACCGGAGCAAAGGTATAAAGGTTGTGAAGCATACTTTGCAGAATTTAGCATGTATCTAACTGCCTGAACCATCGAAATGAATCGGATATTGTTTCAGTATGAGTTGATGATCTATATTTGAGTTAACCTTGACTAAGACCTCTGAGTCAGGCTCAGCCTGGGTTTTCAGCAATGACGTGGTATCATAGCAGCGTCCGGCCCGATACGACCCCCCCCTCCCCCCCCGGTACAGTGGTCCGCCTCCACACGTCACGGCCACCGGCGGCGGCGCGCTATCACCAACGCAATCATCACACTGTCCCACAGCCATGCAGGCGTCGATACCGGGAGAAGGGAGCCGACGGCGGGAACGCGTCCAACGAACTTTTTTCTGGATATTACCACTAGGCCCATGGGCGTTGCATGAAAGGGCTCGCCTTTAGAACGATGTCGTCCCCGAGCTCCCCTAGTTCTTGGCAGATCGCGACGCCACTGCTCAGGGTCATCGGTGCACTGATGCTGACTCAGTGGTGCCACACAAAGACTGTCTCAGTGCGGCAACACTTGTGCTCCGCACGTCAGTGCAAGTGGCTCAGTCGGTGTAGCCATCGACTTCTGGCGTCATGGGCGGATCCAGAGTGGGGAGTCAAAGGGGCCATGGCTCTCCAAACTGCCTGAAATCGTCGCAAAAATTGAGACATTTTCTGATATAGAAGAAAATCTTACCAACTTTCATTTCACAAAGGAAAAGTTTGTTTTGAATCAGCTATCAGTGCTGAATCAAGCAACATCCGATTAGTTTTCAGAATTGTCTTATACTTTGCCCCCAAGCCAACCGTTCTGAATCCACCTGTCTGACGTATCATTAGATTGACCGTGGGACGGTGGGTTTGAACTGCGCTGATATCAGATGTAGTTCACCTTCAACATGGGTTTTGAACTGAGATAGCAGTTTTGTAGCCCGTGTTGAAAAAATCCAACTGCAAGTCTCCTGGGCTGAAAAGACCGACAGAGGGCCCCCTCAGACCGACAGAGGGCCTCTCAGACCGACAAAGGGCCCCTAGACCGACAGAGGGCCCCTCACGTCGACCGAGGTGAGGGGCAGCCTAGCGTGCAGTCTGTAGGTCACTCAGGTCGACCGAGGGCCCCCTCAAGCCGACAGAGGGTCCCCTCAGGACGACAGACGGCCCCTCAAACTAACAGAGGCCTATATAAGACCCAATCAGATTGACAGAGGGCCCCTTCAAACCAACAGAGGGACCCCTCAGACCGACGGAGGGCCCCTCAGACTGACAGAGGGCTCTCAGACCGACAGAGGGCCCCTTAGACCGACAGAGAGCCCCTCATGCCGACCAAGGGGCCCCTCAGGCCGAATGAGGGCCTCTTCAGACCGGCAGAGGGCCCATCATACCGACCGGGGGCCCCTCAGGTCGACCGAGGGCCCCCTCAAGCCGACCGAGGGCCCTCTTCAGACCGGCAGAGGTCCCCCTCAGGCCGACAGAGGACCCAAGAGTCCACGATGGGCCCCTTTCAGACCCGAAATGGGCCCCCTTCAGACCCGAGATAGGTTCCCTACTGACAGCTGCGAACGGGGGGGGCAATTTTGGCCCAAATTCCCCCGACCTCCTGAACTAGAGTCCGCCCTGGCCTCACGCCAAACACATGGCGCCTACCCGATAACCTCTTTGTGTGTCGGCCGTGTAACATGGCCGACACAGAGGTTTGCATCAGAGGTTAGTAGTGTGGTATAGGTTCAACCTGTCAAGGGCCAGCCGCACAAGATGATATCAGATTCTTGTACCAGAATCTTCCCGCGTTGGCAAGAGCAATGTCACGACTAAGATTTATCGGCCCGGACGAGAGCGAATTTGTCAAATCGCGTTCGGGGTCCTTCCCGACTGCGAGATTCAGCCAGGCCGGGATTCAGCGGGGGGGGGCGCTTTAGACGCGCAGCCCCTCTGAGCCGGGTCTCAGCCTAATGGCGCGCCTACGGGCGCGCCCGGAGGGCGAAAGCTTTGTTATTCGGGCGCCCTCCCTGACCGAACTCCTGGATCCCGCGCCTGCAACTAGCTATGCTTTCTTTGCCTACATCTGTGAGAGACCAAAAACCCAGGAAAGATCTTATTAGAAACCGCTTGCACTTACTAGTATTACGGAAGCAAAACATTCCCTGTCAGCTACTTTCAGCAAATTGGGCGGACTGGATAAGAAGTTACACGACGTCAGGAGTTATAGTGATGGGCTTTGGGGCGAAGGGGGTGCACCCTGGGGTGATGAGCGCCGTATTAGAAGCACGGGCCTCTCTATTCTGGAGACGCAAAAAGACTCGTTGTGAGCTAATCGGAGGCTGGCGCGCGGCTGGGCTGCCGGCGTTCACGCCGTCAACTGCCCGCCTGGCCCTGCCGTGAGTGGCCACCGAGATTTCGGCGGAGCGGGGCGCCCTATTATTCGCCCCGCATGTGCAGAGGGCAGTACAGAACAAGGGCGGGGGGTTTGATTTTTAGGGTCCCTAGGAAGAACCCCCTTTGTGCCATTTGGGGCCCCTTGGATTGGGACAGACAACTTATTTGTTTTAGAACGGCCCGAGTCCCTCAGAACCTTTGCAAACGCCATCTGAGACCAACCGAGTGCTTTCTCAGATCAGACTACGGCACTCTCATGCCTGGAAAAGGTTCTCTAGACAGGTCCAGGGCCCCCACAAGCCTAGCCAAGGGCCCCTCAAGCCGTTGTCTGAGGGGCCTCTCGGAGCTGTGGCAATGGCCCCCTCGAAGCTCGCCGAGGGCCCCTCAGTCAGCTTGAGAGGGCCCTTGGTCAGCTCTAGGGGGCTCTTTGTCAGCTCGAGGGGGTCCTCGACCAGCTTAAGAGGGCCCTTTTTCAGTTTGAGGGGGCCCTTGGCCAGCTCAAGGGGCCCTCAGCCAACTTGAGGGGCCCTCGGCCAGCTTGAGGGGGCCATTGGCCAGCTCGAGAGGCCCCTCGAACGGCTTGAGGGGGCCCTTGGCTAGCTTGTGGGGGCCCTGGACCTGTCTAGAGAACCTTTTCCAGGCATGAGAGTGCCGTAGTCTGATCTGAGAAAGCACTCGGTTGGTCTCAGATGGCGTTTGCAAGGTCTGAGGGGACTTCGGGCCGTTCTAAAACAAATAAGTTGTGTCCAATCCAAGGGGCCCAAATGGCACAAGGGGGTCTCTAGAGACCCTAAGAACCCCCTTGCTGGCTACGCCTCTGCCATGGGCATATATGCGCCGGCGCGGTGGCACTCACGGCAGCCGTGCAGGCGGGCAGGACGGCGTGAACGCCGGCAGCCAGCCGCGCGCCAGCCTCCGATTACGTCACAACGAGTCTTTCCGGCTCCGATGAGGCGGCCTATACGGCGCTCAAGCAGTGTCACCCCCTGCGCAAGGCTCTATACCCTGCGTCTTAACTCTTATCGTCGCCATTTGCTGAAGTGAGCTGAGGGGAAGTGTTTGCTCCGAAATCTAGGTAAGTGCAGTCGGTCTAATAAGTATCTTTCCTGGTTTTGGGTCTCTCCACAGTGTAGGCAAAAAGATAGCTAGGCTGCAGGCGCGGATCCAGGAGTTCGGTCAGGGGAGGGCGCCCAATACAAAAGCTTTCGCCCTCCGGGCGCGCCCGTAGGGCGCGCCATAGGCGAGACCGGCTCAGAGGGGGGCGCGCGTCTAAGCGCCCCCCCGCTGGATCCGCGCCTGGGCTGAATCTCGCAGTCCAGGGGAAGGGACCGAACCGATTTGACAGATCGCTCTGTCCCGGCCGATATTTAGCGGAATCTTCAACGCGGGTGTGCTGGCTGGCCCGACAGTGACTACCCGATACCCGATAACTCTGTGTCGGCTGTCGGCCCGACACACAGAGTTATCGGGTAGGCGCATGTGTGGTGAGGCCAGGGGCTCAGTCAGGGGGGGAATTTGGGGCAAATGCCCCCCCCCCGTCGCGGCTCAGAGGGGCCTATCTCGGGTCTGAAGG
>VOPJ01003811.1:0-16797 GCA_014673585.1 Semibalanus balanoides
GGGAGGCCCCCTGGGGGAGGAGGCCCCCTGGGAAAAGGAGGCCCCCTTTCGACTTTGCCCCCCCCCCCCATGTAAAATCTGGTGGCGCCGCCTCTGAAAACGACATTTTCCTGAAAATTTTGTCAGCACAGGTTTATAATTTCGGACGTTTATCGTTTTTGTGCGCGATTTAGAGCAAAACATTCATTAGGTATGTAGATAAAACAGAAAGTTTGGGTAACACATCTGAACGTTTTACGCATGATTCTGACCAAAGTCATCGAGACGATCAAGGAAAAGGAAATCCCGGCATTAATGTCCACAAGATCTCGTGATCACAAGACTGTCCCGGGATTGAAATTCTTAGTTTATATGCCCTATAATGGGCTGTGTCAGCTGTTGTCCGGTGCTGGAGTACGCAGTGCCCGCATCACGCTCGTGTCTCCAGATGAGAACGTGCGCTCCATGGCCAAAACTGCGCCGCCGGGCCGGCCACTGGAGGCAGGTCCGTGCCAGGTATCCGCCTGGGACAGGCTCCATCATCCCTTCCACGAGGCCTATGTTGAGACGAGCAGGCTGAATACGCCTCATCTGGTGATCAGCATCCACCCTGGCCTGCACACGCGGACGAAGATTTCACCGCCTGGCGGCCGACGCTTGAACCACTAGTACGAAAAGGGTAATCAGTGGCGCTGACAACATACAATGAGCAGGGGTGGACAGCGACACTGCTGGAGAGGCCAGGGTCAGGGCCGGGGCTAAAGTTCGACATGGCGGCATGGCTCTTAACTCTTTAAATGCGTGGTCTTCCGACTTTTAAAGAGACCATAATACCGCACTTCGCGCGGTCTCGTCAGCGCTTCTTTTCGGCGCGCGCAGCGCGCCGAAAAAGGCCCCCTGGCCTCCAGGCTTGGGGGTGGCGGCCTCCCACCACTTGGCCACGTGCCTGTACATTATACACAGTAGCGCTGTACTGCTCCGTCAAAAACCACTCAAATAAACTCCGTGTCTTTATTAGCACAGTACATTTGGAAAGCAGGGATAATCATGTCGGCACGACTCGCACAGTCGTGCAGCCTCCCACCCTGTCTTAAATCTTCAGACAATGTTCTGTACACAAATAACTCTTCCCAACTGGACGGCAGGCATGTCACTATGTTTAAGTACAATACAACAATCGGTTTCAGACACATTCTTGAAGGACAGGCAAGGAGACTTACATTAATTAGTGGTGGCTGTATTGTGCAGTGCAGTCCACCGATGTGATAACAGAAAGCGGTGATTAACATACGAAACGATGGAGCACGGGCAAGGAGCAGCTAGTGCTATTCGTAACTGATTATAAATGTCATCCATGACATGGTGATGACTAAAGGAACTATTGTGAATATATTTTAGCCAGAAGCATGATTGACTAACTAAGATTGTTAAACAAACGCGTGACGTCCAATCATGTGCAATCTGAATGAGATGACACGTCACACAAATCCACTCCGAAGTGCGGCCGATTCACGTAGAACCTCCAACACCTAATCACGACAGTTCAAAGCGACAAGGAACCAGCACGGCGAAGTTACTGTCATCATACAAAAGAAACCAAAGATAGCATACGACTACCATCTCGCCGAACTAGCTAACACGGCAGGGCTCATCGTCTTCGACATCAGACAGAGTTACACATACAATCTTCTATATATAGCATCAAGTAAACAAGAAATAACAAAATCAAGACACTCATATCAGGAGACCCCCACGAAAGGCCGTCAGCTACATTGCCCCCCGTCATAGCGGCAGCTATCAGGCAGATTGGGCGTTCATTGTCAAGGTCTCGGAAACGATTTGACGCGTGGACGCGGTGTCGACAGCTTTACTGCTACACAGCCAGAAACAGTCAGTCAAAAAAAATGAAAAGTGTATGTGAACTGGCGCTGGCTTGAAGTAACATATGGTTTAAGAGAGCACTCGAAGCAACTGAATCCTGCAAGACATTTTCTCATCCTGAGTGCGATTTGGTCCTGCGATTGCTAAAATGTTCCTGAAATTGCATAGCCCGTCTTTGTCATAGATCTTCCCTCTGCACTGTACCTCAGCTGGGCCAGCGGAGCTGCTGGGACTCCTGCTGGGCCGGTCAGCCTGCTGGGACTCCTGCTGGGCCTCCTGCTGGGACTCCTTCTGGGACTCCTGCTGGGACTCCTGCTGGGCCGGTCAGCCTGCTGAGACTCCTGCTGGGCCTCCTGCTGGGACTCCTTCTGGGACTCCTGCTGGGCCTCCTCCTGAGACTCCTGCTGGGTTTCCTGCTGGGACTTCTGCTGGGACTCCTGCTGGGACTCCTGCTGGGACTCCTGCTGGGACTCCTGCTGGGACTCCTGCTGGGACTCCTGTTGGATTCCTGCTGGACTCCTGATGGGCCGGTCAGCCTGCTGAGACTCCTGCTGGGACTCCTGCTGGGACTCCTGCTAGGCGCTCAGCCACTGAGCAGCGAGTTTGAGATGCTCGTCGGCCGGCCCAGCGCGTACTCGAGTCCGTGGGCGGCGTGGGCGGCGTGGGCGGCGGCGGCGGCGGCGGCGCCCAGGCTGCAGGAGGGCGGCGGCCCGGGCGGGGGCGGCAGGTAGCCCCAGTGTGAGAAGTTGGCCTGAGGGTCGGCCCCGGTCCTCTCGAACGCGCCGAACAGGCTCGGCTCACTGCAATGAAGGGCAGATCAGGTTAGACCAGGTGGAGACTGGACAGCGAGCATGGGCCGGGAACTGTCGTACCAGTCAGCGGGAGGGCAGATCACGTTAGACTCAGGTGGAGACTGGACAGCGACATGGGCCGGGAACTGTCGTCTGTCGTACAGTACAGGGGAAGGGCAGATTAGGTTTTAAACAGGTGGAGACTGGATCAGCGAGAATTGGACCGGGAACTGTCAGTTCTGTCGTACAGTAGAGCGGGAAGGGAGGGGTTCAGGTTAGACCAGGCTGGAGACTGGACAGCGAGCATGGGCCGGGAAACTGAGTCTGTCGTACCAGTCAAGCGGGAAGGGCCGATAGTTAGACAGGTGGAGACTGGTGACAGCGAGCATGGGCCGGGAATGTCATCTGTCGTACAGTAATAGCGGGATAGGGAGATCAGTTAGACGCAGGTGGAGGACTGGACAGCGAGCATGGGCGGGAAAACTGTCAGTCTGTCGTACCAGTAAGCGGGAGGGCAGATCAGGTTAGACCAGATGGAGACATGGACAGCGGCATGGGGCCGGGAAACTGTCAGTCTGTCGTACCAGTACAGCGGGAAGGGATTGCCTAGTTCGTGTGCTGCCATCGTCATCATCAGTGTATGTATTAATGCTATCATCAATGCATAGGTACATTGCAATATTTTTGTCCAAATCGTCAAAGGACAAAATAACTGAATCTTAAAAGAGATGACATTTAGTCTGGAAGTCTGAGCGAAATAAAAACAAGTGTCGCAAAATTTACAGCTTGGTTCTATAGGGACCAAAGCATATAGTAATTTACCTTTCTCCTTCCGAATGTGACATTTGTGGCATTGTTATCACAATTTAACCAATAACTTGAATTGTTCAGGTCAGTAACTGGCATTATCCTTAAGACAACCACCTTTCCCATAGCAGCACGTTATTCAGACTAGTCAGCATCCAGAAGGCAATTCAGTCCATCAAGCGCCATTAGGCATGATATTGAAATTAAATAAAAATGGGGGAAATCCCCCCTCCCCTCCCGTTAACCTCCAGCGAGAGTCCATACTTAAGTGATATTACACTCTTTATACTTATAATTAAACATATACAGGGGCGGAGAATTAGGGGTTTTGGGGGTGCTCAAGCACCCCCTGAGCTCAGAAGTGCACCCCATCACTGTCAAAAGCAACGCCTCACGATAATAGGTCTGTTGGCAACTAGACATAACGACAAGAGCCAAAGTTAACGATAGAGATCAAAATTTGCATAAATGTAAACATTTTTTGCTTTTTCAGAGGCTTCATGTCCTGTCAAGCTAGCTAGTATGTACTGTTTTAGACAGCACATACTTTTAAAAAGGAGGTCTCAGGCATACAAAGAGGAATTGGCGAATGATCATTTCATTGAGAGGGAAGCCCGGTTCCCAGTATTGAAAAGAAAGTCAACAAGTGGGTCAAATCCAGAGTGTGGGCGGTAGAATGTGGGTGAAAAGTCAATTTAGACAGTTATATATCATGATGTGGGGTTTTGAACAAATGAACAGTATTTCCACAGCATGTAATCTATAGATACAGAAAGATTAGCGTGATGAACTGTTGGAAGTTCTCTAAAATGGACTCAAATTGGACACAATTCAGGTATTTTCTACATAACAAATAATTAAGGACGTTTCTACATATAAACAGTGATTTTTTAATCTGTCAATAGCTATCACGAAACGCTGTTCTACTTCAAAAAGTTAGTGAATTTTGTTATTTTGTTTTAGGAAATGGTATGCTTCTACTCCTCCACAAGAATATAAATAAAATTGGAACTGCTTTGGATCAGCTCAGATTACTGTATCTAGTTGATCCTTAATAAATATCTAACCAAAACCTGTATAACTCACGTAAAGAACAATTAATAGTTCGATATAAAAACATTAGATTAAAAAGCAGCATAGATACTACTTAAACGCATTTAAAAATAATAAGACATGACCACCCCTTGCACATTACGGGCTGCACTATTAAGCTGGATTTTTCGGAGCACTGGCGCGCCAGGGAACCGTGCTAGTGAGGCCAGGATACTGTTTAAGGTTGCAAAATTGACTCTCCCCACATCATGTATTTTTATAAATACAAATAAAGTATGTTGAGCGAAACACATTGTAAATCAAATTAACTGTATGGATATTCTGCGAGGTCAAAATTGTACTGACTCACTGCTGGTCCTGGCGGCTAAATGCTTGGGAACTAATCCACTTTAATGCTCGCCACATTAAGACATTACGCCGCAAATTGCCAAGTGCAGCAGAACATGAGAAAGTGCGCCAGACCATGAGGCTCAGAGGGCTGAGATAAAAAATGGGTAGAAATTATCAGCGTTAAAATCTTATTTCCAACTTTTTTCCTCAATTCATTTTTTATTTCTCGAGCCAAGCACCTACTTCACAACTTCTTGTATATGTCAATCTCAAAATACTCTCATTTCTCACTTAAAGTTCGCCATTTAATGGATGAGAAGCATTACTAACTTAAAAATCCTCATTTCAGCACTTTCACCGTGTATAATAGGCATGTAAGGGGCCGGGCGGTTGCAAGCTTGTTTGATGACATACTGGTGCATGAAACAATATTCTTCCATAATTATTCGTCCCCAGATATGGTCTGGAACTTTTGGAGGATCTAATCGACCTCACTAACCTTTAATATATATCACTTTGCTTGATGAAGATTCAAACTAACCCTGGGTGGAGATTGGTTTAAGCTAAACTTTGCCATGGAGGTACAGTGACGTATCAATTTTGCACGATGCCTCGTAACGTTAACTCAACTACAAAAAAGTTAGAAAATTGAGGGTTAGAAGCTGAGGTGATAGGGCTGATATCGCTGATCTATATCTCTGAATAGGTGCTTTTGTATGTTGTTATTTGAAGAAGTTTAAGTTGTTAAATGAGTGTATAAAAGGTCAAAGTATTATTCCCCATAAACTCGGGAAATCATTTTCGCTCACCTTTTAGGCCCGTCTTGTGCAATAATTCCTCACAACATTTGAATACGAAAACCATAACCTTTTCACTCTCATGGTCCAACTTTGTTATCCCTGATGATCAAGACTTTTGTTTAGTTGTTTCTGTGTAGTGTTCAAGCTCCGAGCATTGGTGAGGCCGCTGGTGTACTCATGGCAATTTTAGTTGAATTGGTCCGCTCCTGGTAGAAAGTTTTGGATATTTTGTCGCCCTGTGCTCATTGGGTGAGCGCTGGAACGTCTGACCTATCGGTAGTGGGAGCCGGTTCGATCGCTCGGCTCGATTGCTCCGACCTGGGAATGGCCTGCGCCGGTGGCAGCGCGTCCCGCTATCTCAAGTGGCCAGGTCGGGTGATCGTCAGTGGCGGGGCGGACCGTGTCAGGTATGTCGGGCACTTAAAACTTCCGTCTCTAATTTGCTGGCCAACACAAATGGTGCGATGCGGTGGTGGAGGTCGGACCCGCGAAGAACTCTGCTATACCGCCAGACCAACGCGCCCGCATCCTGCTCAGAAAGCATTATTACGAAAACTCGGAATACATTTAATAAAAAAACAAATATCCTCCAGTCCCCAAGTTGTTAGAACTCTCCATGCAGGAGTGAATTAGTTATAAAGATAGGTAAGGTTCGATAGGAATCTCATTCAGAAGGTTTCGCAAGACGAGATTTGCGGACGAAGAATTGTTCGGTGGAACCTTTTTTCATGCAACTGTTCTAACTTCTATGCACTTGTAAGCGCAACAGGCCTTCTCTACCCAGCAGCGGGTAATGTAACATGGCCATTGCCATTGGCCATGAGGCCGCAAAGAAAGCAGACATTTCACAAGAATTTACATTTTGCTCTCTTTTCTAGCTGTGAGAGTTACAAGGGAACGTAGCCAGGGTGGCACGGGGCTGGCTCCGTGGCCACTGAGCGAGGGATAATTCAACTAGATAGAATGAGATTCTCCGAAAACCCGACCGCTACCGCCCCGCCCCCCCCGCCCGGTCACAGCATATGGCCTGAGCGACAAACTGCGATTTTTTCCGACGTGGCCTGGAGCCGACGGTGAAAAGCACCCCCTGGCATTTATACAATTCTCCACCCCTGAACATATAATTACTAGGGGGAGTTTTCCGTTGGGAGGCAAAGCAGCCCGCGCTTGACCGGGGTCTCAGCCGAACACCATTGACCGGGGGAGGTGCAGATATTGTCCCTAGTTATCTCCGGAACCAATGATAACAGCGAGACACGAAAGGCGGCATTGAAGGTTCTCATTGACACGCATGTCATGCATACTCGAATTGTTTTTAATTTAGGTCACACACCAGGTAAGATCATGAAAAAGGTCCAAATCGAGACATTTCAGTTTCCTTCCAGAACCTTTGATTGCAACCATAATCACTCAAAGTGCTCCCAAAAGTATAATACGCATCCCGCATGAGCAAAAAGGAGATTGTTGGCAAAGCTCAAGGTCAAGGTCAGGTCACATTAGGTCACTATCCGCAAAATATTTTCGAAAGTCATGCAACTTTTCTTTGATTGGCTATTTTAGACATGTAGCCGTTTTCACGATGGATTATTTTGCGCGAAATGTTTTAAAACATCTTAAGATGTTTTGAAATGTTTTGATATGACAATTTTAGTATACTTATTCTTTCCTTAACTACGCAACTTTTGAAAGCGTTTTTTGTCTTGAAATGTCTCTCCGAGTTTTGTAATATGTTGGTAAGAATAAAGTATGTTACAAAATTTCGGTTTGGTGGTAAATACCAAGATAATCATGTATAGGTTAACTGTGATGCCAGATCTTCACCTACTGACACTTAACAGAACATCTTTGAGAACACTGCATCGGGTTGCGGCACTGCTATTGGTCGCTCAAGAGATACCCTGACTCATAAGCCTCCAGCAAATCGTTTCTAGCGAATTAACGCGCCATGCGAAGGCAGACCTGTGATCCATGACGCTGCCAGACTGAGTAACTAATATGACGGTATGCTTAACTGAACGAATGGACACTAGACGCATATGTTCTTTAGAAACGGACAATTTTGTATTATAATTTTGTGATGAGCTCATTTCATGTTTCCATAACTCTTGAATAATGATAATACCGCCTAAATCAGTAACTTATTTTTATTGGAATATATCGTTATACTACAACTTCCGTACTAAAACATTTAGAAACATCTTGAGATGTTTTAAAACATTTCGCGCAAAATAATCCATCGTGAAAACGGCTAGTGTAATTCGATAGTGAAAGTCATTTTACCATCTCAACTTATTTCAGCGAAGTTGGTGCGAGGGCATGTTTCTAGACCAGTTTTGTCTCGGTAGCACAGTACTGTCATTTATTTGTATGTATCTGGTCAAAACGCAAAACAACGCAAATTCACCGTATAACGTCATGAGTTACCAAACTTAGCCATAAGTCCGTCAAAATAACAGATATCGTTTTAACATTGTGTTTGGGTATCGTTCACATGTGGTGGTTATTCAACATGCATCCTATCCCAGCTTTTTAACGTATTCGAAAATTTGCATTTTGTGGTCATTAAAAAATGTGGAGTTTAACAAAACCAAGATAGACATTTTGTAGGCCCTGAATTTTGCTATCTTTTGAAGATTTTTGGTTTAATTTTAATCACAAAATGACATTTGTACGGCCTGTTCAAGTTAAGCTGATTTAACCGTCAAACTCGTGTGTAGTGACGTCACTAAATTTGCTACATCTGAAAAATGTGTTACCGAACTTACTTCATTTTCTCACAAAATATGTCAAATTGATGTAGTAGAAGGTACAAAAAGTTCCACGTTGATAGCGCCATTGAGTTTTGAGCTATCGTGAAAGTGCGAGCTCACACGCGCGGGCATATTTTGTTTTTCACACCGGGTCAATCGTGGGTTATCTGCAATATCCAGTTTATCACTCACAAACGTCACTTATTATTGTTTCTTGTAATAATAAATGAGAAGGCACAAGGAATATAAATTTGGTCACGCATCGAAAAGTGTCATAATTCAAACCAAAAGTTCAAGTCGTCCTCCGTCGGCAGGTGGCGATGGTGTAGGGACACAGGCTGGTGTGTCGTCCACCCACCTACACCGTACGTGTGTTGGTTTGTACGCTGGTGCTCTTCTTCGCGAGACCGTTATGTATATTGCGAGGCCTGTGTTCGCTGGGCCACTTGAATACACCGCACTGAGCAGCGGTGGTTGTCTTGCTCGTTTCTCAGACTAACGATAGGGAGGCGCTCGGGTTTCCTTAGTCACCAGATTGGCCTGACGACTGACGAGCCCGGCTGCCAGGGGGCGCAGTGACAGAGACTCTCGGGGCAGGGGAGGGAGCGGCAGGGGTGCGCATGGCACAGTGACGCCGTCCGAACGACAGCAACTGGGATGCCCATACTGGAAGCACAGACAGTCCTTCTCTCTTCAGTATTGCAAACGGGCTACAGAGTGGTTTTGCTGAATCTAACCAATTCGCGAAACATGCGCCCACGTCGGATCCTAAGTCGATAACACCATGGATTACCTAACCCCGCTCATCCATGATAACACTATCCCCTCAGGTTGGATCCGATAAAGTGCAAGTAGCATGCTACAAAGTTCGATCTTTAGCTCAAAGCTTAGAAAATTAAGCAAATCCACCGGATATAATCGTATTGGGTCATGATGAAATCCGTTTACGAACAAGCTAGCGAGAAGCAGGCACGTAGCCAGGGTTTCATCCAGGGGGGGGGGCGGGAGGGTTACAAAACGACCCTTCCCGAGCGTTGAAAGTCCCCTCACAAACGGATATAAAAAACTCTACGGATTTCGGTCACTTTATTTTGTGATGCCCCTTTGTCTTCAATTTGTGATTAACTGGATTGGACCAGGACCTTCAGGACCCTTAGAGAGACCCATGATTCATGAACCAGGCCCGTAGCCAGAATTTCGCCCAGGGTGGGGGGGGGGTGCCTCGAAAGGGCCCATTCCTGAGCGTTAAAGCGTTGAAAAGGTTCATTCCCGAGCGTTGAAGGGGTCCATTTCCGATCGTTGAAAGGGCCCAGTGGAACGGATGAAAAGGTCTGCTCCCTTAGTACTGGTGAGGGGTCCATTTGGCATGTTCATGGGCCCTTCTGACCCGCCCAGGGACTATTTTGGTCTGGCCAAGGGCCCCTTTGACCTGCACAGGGGCCCTTTGAACTTATCAGGGACCCTCTGGTCTGGATAGGGGCCTTCCAGCCTGTTCATGGGCCCTTTCGACCTGGTATGGAACTGCGCTGGCTGCTTTTCGCCCTACCAACATGCTCAGGGGTCCCTCCGACCTGCTCAGGGGCCCCTCCGACCTGCCCAGGGGCCATATCAAATCAAATCAGGGGCCCTATCTTTTCGGCGCGATGCACGCGCCGAAAAGTGCCCACAAGTCCTCGAAAAAGGCCCGCCGGGCCTCCAGGGGGAGGGAGTGGCCACCTCCGCCGCCCTCCCTTGGGTACTACGTGCCTGGCAAGAAGTGTCTATCCACCAAATACTAAATACTTAAGCACACGTGCGCTCAGTAAAAATACATTTGAAAAGCGCGGTCGCGAAACCTGAGCTTAGGAAACTTGGAAAGCGTAGTTGTAATTTTCTTAATTATCCTATCTAGTAATGTTTTACAAGAGAATAGATACTGATATTAAACAACCTTATCTTAGAATAAGAATAGACCTTAGAATAGGTACTGATATTATAAACGACCTTATCAGGGTTGGACTTTTTTTGTCGTTTTGGCCAAAACAAAATAACAAAACAATCCAATCCAATTTCAAGGCACTTCCACTATCCAGGAGAAGAAAACAAAACGCGAGTAAGTGTCGTCAGAAATATTTTCATTTTTAGCGTAAAAATGATGCTGTTAAAAGATAAATCATCACCTTTTCCCACTAAAGTGGAGTTATCACTTGAGGTCGACAGACGAGACCAAAATATATTGTAAATTTCTCACATTTTGCATACAAACTTTCTTTTCAAGGGAAGATATTGCAATTCAAAGTTGGCAAGCGTTTCGGAACTCGTCAAATCTGCAGGTGTCGCAAGTATTTTTGGTCCTCATCAAACTGCGGACTTTTCCGCGGAGTTTTTGTTTCGTAAATGGGATACAAAATATATTTTGCGTTAATTCTTGTTGGATTAAATGTCCGTAGATTCCTCTATTATAGAACAGCTATTAATGAACAACTACCAAATTAGCAAGTTATATGTGCGTTACTAATATGGTGTCCGTTTTAGTGGGCTGTGACCACGGTGGTACATACATTTTGGCAAAATATAATATTTTTTTATCTATTCGAGCTTAGCATTGTACGGAAAATCCTGGCACTCGTCTCCTTTTACTTATACTCTAGTTTTTATAGACATTCACTCTAATGACTTCATAAACGGGTCATAAGTAGGGATGATAGTGGTACAGTAATGGATGGTTATCATTAGCTTATAGTAAATAGGATTATCTACTCCCAAATAGTCAGCGCCTCAAAATGTGAGTAGTGTGATACTTATTAAGTTGTTATTTTGATAGTGATAGTGAGCGGTTTCACTATATCAACGTCATGATTGGTAGCTCTATTTTTAAGAGATGGAAGATGTTTTGTGGTAGCTGATGGTTTGCCTACGTGACATTGTATCACGTCGCTTTATATACACACTCAAATTTGAAACACCTGCGCCAGATATGGCGCGCTGTGTTGAGATGGGAATAGTGATGGGAAAACACTGCTCATGAGTTTCGAAAGAAGTATGTGTATTTGCCTTTAATTTGTAAAACTTACAACATTGAATAAGTGAATAATTTAATTTATTTTTTAAATTTAAACTAAATCATGGTAAAATACCATACCTGAAGCATACGAAATTGTTGCTAACAAAAATAAAAGGTGATTATTTCCCTTTGAGCGAATAATTTTCACTACGATACAGCAACTAGCTGTGACAAAAACGGGACCACATCGCACCGCTAAACCTATCAGCGAAATTAATATCAGGGCCCCGAATGGACTATTGCCTGTAATACGATCTATCGTCGGTAATGCGATATAATGACACCGACATGTCTGCGTAGCGATGATGATAACCGCTCCTCAAGTAGTTTTGCTTTCGTCTATAATCTCCGATTATACATTGATCGGTTCATCTTCCCATCCAACGCGACGCTCGCTTACCGGAAGTAAAATGAAGCTGAACTGCATCAGGAATGTGAAAACATATGACGAGAGAAGCGAAAAAGATCGAATCGCTTGCCTTACAGTGACCTAATTCGTCACAGAAGTCATTAGGTACACCTTGCTCCGACAGATATCATTACACAAGGAGCTTCCTTCCACCCCCACCCCCCGATTTGCGTCCCACCATACCCCACATATCTGTCCGCACCCCCTCGAGTTGTGTCAGGACGTGTGGTGCGCTGTCAATGGCCACCTCAGGTTCCTCCCCCTCACGACGACAGCGACGGACGCTTCCCCCCCCCCCACGCTGCCGCGTCGCGTCGCCTCGATCAGGCATATCTCTCGCGCGTCGCGCGTCGCGCGGCCCGACGCGGCGTGGTTCGGCGCGGCCCCTGTGAAACTGGAGAGGGTCCCGTCGCGCCCCCTGACTGATGGCCTGCGATGAGCCGTGACCTGACCCCTGGCGCTGACCTGGCGAGGGGGGGACACACTCACACGGCGGGCGGTGTTCGACGGCCGCTCTGTAGCCAGTCGCCGCATCCAGACGTGGTTTATATGGGCAAACAGATCGGATTACCGCCAGCAGGAGGAACTAAGGGTCGCCACTGCCGAGCGTCGCCTGGGTTGAAGGAGAGGGGACTGCGAGATGGTTCTGAACGAGAGGGGACTGCGAGATGGTTCTGAACGAGAGGGGACTGCGAGATGGTTCTGAACGAGAGGGGACTGCGAGATGGTTCTGAACGAGAGGGGACTGGGAGATGGTTAGCACCGGCTGGATTGTTGAAGACGTGGCGTTTTTTTCGGTCGTTTCAGTCTTTTGGTGGAATCACGAGGTGAAGTTCAAACACTTACTTCTTCAGGTATTACAGCAACGTTATATGGCTGAAGGCAGGGGTGTGGTTTTATCAAAATGATTGTGGGTGCTCAAATAGTTGAGGTGCCCTTACATGGTTACAAACAAGTTATTGAGCGAGGGGGTAACAAATGATTAGTGATTTAGTCGTACAAAATGCCCATTTTCGTGGTGTGCATCATCGTTGCTGCAATTGCTGTTTGTAGTGAAGGGGACCCTTACTGGCAGTTCCAGAACGTGGCTGCAGGCGATTTGGAGGTGGCTAAATTTCAAAAAGTTTCAACGAATTTGAAAACTCATAGGATTTGGCTTCTTTATTGAACGGTTTAAAACAAACATATCTTAGTACAAATATATACTATTTCTTTCTACATTGGAAAATCTGTCAAATTTCACCAATTTCAGGCGATTTGAGGGAGAAAAACCCCTGCCGCCTTCCCCTTGGATCCGTTAGAGGGGATCCCCAGTCCTTAGAGGGGCCCTGACGCTCCACGGGCTCCTTGATATTTATTTGTCCTCGCATCCGAAAATACAATCCGCCGCCACTGGTTCGTACACCTCTAAGGTGCGGATCCAGGGGACGCTAGCCCCCCCCCCCTGAGCCAGGTTTCGCCCATGACTTTTTGTATGACCCCCCTCCCTGACCGAAATCCTGAATCCGCGCCTGACCGCCACCTTGATGCATACAACTTTGATCTATCTAGATTATTAATAATTCATTGATTGCAGAAATATTTGCATTTTTCAGCAACATTTGCCTTTTTATTTAAGTCTCGTCCAGAATAAAAAATAAATAAATAATGTCACTTTTAATTTTACGAAGCATATGCAATATTTATAAGTTCCATACGTAAATTGTTTAAATTAATATCTATTCAACTTTATTTGGAGGTTAAGTGATGCATTACCGACATTTCAAAAATATTAATTTCACATTGAACTCTATAATTTTCGCAATACTCAAAGTGCTTTTACCAAATCATCTTTAAATTGTAAAAAATACTGATGACGGAAGAGTACCAAAACTTTATCGGGTAATGCCTTTATTCCTAGTGGCTATCAGGCACCATCAGATATCGCGATTTAAGGCAATCCTTCTAGACATTTGCTGTGTATCTTTATTTTACCTCTTAGATTTGTGTACTGTCTCTATTTTAAAAAGCATCGCAAATCCATGACCAATTCGACTGCTATACATGTGACGTCATATTTATGTATTGATACCTATTTGTCTAAGGTATGAGTTATCGGATGCATATTAGTTCATGCATTGGTGTTCAAAGACAATCACAAAACAAATATTGTTTCGACCCAGTCAAAAAAGCTTTAAAACATATTTGTGGTTGTCCAATGCCCATGTGTATGAATGGTCAGAAGAATATTTTTAGTTTTGTTTCATGTCTTCGAGGCTCGAATGCAATACTGGCTTTGTCTTTAAAACATGATATCATGTGAAGTTAGAGAGGCACCCATCTGGTTACTAAAACTAATTAGGTACTATCCTGGATTTTCAGCCATGCCTAAGAATCTATTTGAAAGAAATGGTTTTATTATGATGTATTAAGGTAAGCAAGAGAACACCCCTATTTTATCAGTGAAAATTGTGTTATGTGCTAAGCCAGTGAAATGTAAAAAACACAGTTACTGGTACTAACTGTTGGTGAAATTGAGCCTGTCAGAATAAGGCTGGTTGAAGCATTTCAGTATTTGTTTCTAGGAAATTGGAATTTGGTTATATATTATATAACATTTACTGAGTTTCCTAGCTTGATTGTTGAGCCAGTATCAAACTAATGTAAAGGCTTGCTAAATCATGGAACCGAGCTTAAATAAATAATCAGGCGATTTGAATTTATTTTCATGAGCTTTCGGTTGCTGTTTTCCGTTTGCTACTAGCTCTCATATTGCCCGAGATATTTGGGAGCTTCTAGAGCAAAGTCCTTTACTTCGAAAACGTGATTTTTGATGACCTCTAGTGACCTCAATATTGATCTGAGCCAAATAGTGCCCAAGTAATTTCGAATGAACTCTTAGAGAGCTTTTGAGCGCTGTTTTACAAGTATCGCTAGCCTTTTTAGTTTTTGAGTTAGAGGGGGAACCCCACCGACTTAACACGCTGATCATGCCTGCTAGCATGCGTTGTGTGCATTCTACGTCACGACCAATCAGAGGCTGGTATTTGCTGGACCCTCGTTGGTAATGCTGAAGGTAACGGAGTGAGCCTTCCTGAGCACAACCCTGTCTGAAGCCGTCTATTACATTAGGCCGTGCACTTGCGTCCTATCCCTGGGATCGCCTATGCCACACAGATGATATCGCATGCAGATGATATCGCAGATGATATCGCACTACATTAAACACGGTAAAATAATGTTTTGAGCTACAAATCGCAATGTGTGTGCACACTTGGACCCCCAAAACCCCTTCCTGGAGTATGGACAACCCAAAAATTACAAATAGAATCACACAAGGTGTGCAAAGGACAGCGAAGAAGGTTCCCCGGGCTCGAAATTGTCAACCTCTATGTTTAGATGAAATACCATTGACTAAAAATGTCTTCCAAAAAGTCACTAAAGCCGCCTATGCAAAATTTAAAAACATGTCTACAGAAAGAAGCAAAGGAAAGTGTCAAAGTTATAGCTACAACGGTTAGAGGAAGGGAACTATTTCCCCGAGTCACGCTAAGAACCGAAACATGACCCCCCCCCCTCCCCCAGAAAGTGCGCCTGGAGTCGCCCTGGTTAGCCTGGTAGGCTTACAATATCACAATTTCGCAAAAAAATGTGGCCAATGAATATTTAAGAAAAGCTAAAAAGTTGCAAGGCTGTAGCTTTACTTGTTTGGAAACGGCTGCGGAAGAAACCTCAGGGAGGGTCGTTTTAGCCTCCCCCGACGTTACTAGGGTTCAATATTTTTGTGAAAATCCAATAAGTATTTCTTCAATAGTGTTTTATATTGAAAACTAGCGGCAGAGTCGATCCAGCAAACTGCTGAGCTGACACCTCGTGTGACCTATCGTGCCCATCTGGTGCCTCTGTGACAGGGGTACGTATCACCGCCACCGGAGGCGCCGCCCGGACCCTGGAACTGTGCCCGGCGGCTACTGTGGCAGGGTACGAACGCCACCGCGAGGCGCCGCCGGACCTGGAACTGTGCCCGGCGGGGACTACTGTGGCAGGGTACGTAATCACCGCCACCGGAGGCCGCGCCCGGACCTGGAAACTGTGCCCGGCGGCTACTGTGGCAGGTACTATCACGCCACCTGGAGGCGCCCCCCCGCCCGGACACTGGAACTGTGCCCGCGGCTACTGTGGCAGGGTACGTATCACCGCCACCGGAGGCGCGCCCGGACCCTGGAACTTGCCGCGCTACTGTGGGCAGGGGTGTATCACCGCACCGGAAGGCGCCGCCGGACCCTGGAACTGTGCCCGGCGGCTACTGTGGCAGGGTACGTATCACGCCACCGGAGGGCGCCGCCCGGACCCTGGAACTGTGCCCGGCGGCTACTGTGGCAGGGTACGTAATCAGCCGCTCACCGGAGGCGCCGCCGGACGCCTGGACTGTGCCTCTGGCGGCCTACTGTGCAGGGTACTCGTCCTGTATCACCGCCACCGAGGCGCCGCCCGGACCTGGACTGGTCCGGCGGCTACTGTTGGGCAGGTACGTATCACCGCCCGGGGCGCCGCCCGGACCTGGAACTGTGTTCCGGCGTGCCTACTTTGTGGCAGGGGTACGTATCACGCACCGGAGGGCGCCGCCCGGACCCTGGAACTGTGCCCGGCGGCTACGGTGGCAGGGTACGTATCACCGCCACCGGAGGCGCCGCCCGGGCCCTGGAACCTGGAGTCCGCCGCCCGGACCCTGGACCTGGACCTGGAGCCGCCTCTGTTCCCTGGACCTGGACCTGGAGCCGCCTCTGTTCCCTGGACCTGGAGCCGCCTCTGTTCCCTGGACCTGGAGCCGCCTTTGTTCCCTGGACCTGGAGCCGCCTCTGTTCCCTGGACCTGGAGCCGCCGCCCGGACCCTGGACCTGGAGCCGCCTCTGTTCCCGAGCTGTCGGTGTGACGACTGTCTGTTGACGGTGAGACGCGGCTAATATTTCTGATA
>VOPJ01003811.1:17534-41305 GCA_014673585.1 Semibalanus balanoides
AGCTGCCACACGAGTTCAACGATATGTCTGTCAGACAATTTAAGAGACAGCTGAAGCACCGACTTCTGTCAGCAGATGTCTGATTTTGCTTCGATTTCAGAGTGAACGTGTGTGTTCGTAAGTGCGCATCTGTTACTTCGTGTCATGTCTTATCCCATGTACCCTTTTATTGACTCAGAACTGTAAAAAACACATTCGTGAGGATTGTTCGTGATTTTACAATACAATACAATACAATACAATTGACGTCCAGGCCAAGTGATAACACGACATCGGTATTTCCTTTAATATTTATTATTAACCATTAACATTTGCTACCGATCTTGACAGCAGTAATCCTGCATGCTATCAGCTATGTGATCTCAATACTAGCAAAACTTGCTCAGCTCTAGCAAAGCTCTAGCTAGCAAAGCTCAATGCCTACTTAAACGACACCCTGTCTGCCGGTGAATAGGTGCGATTTGTGACGGTCGCTGCACTCTAGACGACTTCCATCATCCGATATCGAAGCGCCACATCACTGCCTTCATAGGCAATCCCGTCTGTAATCATTGCCAGTCGGATAAGTTACTCCCTCCTCCGTCGGTCGTTTTATCCGAGCACACATTTAGGGGACAAAGCTGCGGTGCATCTCTCTAACTGCGCACAGCGGTCATGGCACTGGTGTTTGGTCAGAGCCGTTATATCTGCACCAGAACTGCGCCCAATATCTATAACTCATAACAGCCAGGAAACTCCGGCGGCTGGTCCGCCAGATCTCATCCTCACTCCGCTGTGTGACCGTACTAGCGCATTACGTCAATTAGTCGTGGAAATCCCCACCTCACCACGCTGTCCTAGAGCGGCAAGGACTGGTACCGTCCTGGTCACTAGAAGTCCCAGGAAGGGACGGCAGACGTCCCACCAGACCCGTCGGTCTGGCGGACAGCAGATGTCCCACCAGACCCGTCGGTCAGACGCGTCTGGGATGTGTCAGAGCCGCCGGGTGAGTTTGGGGGGGGGGAGGCGGGGGGGGACCAGATGAGTGCCAACGCATGGCGACTGCACCCGTCAACAAAGCTGGAGCCTGTTGTCTGAGCAGTATATTATTTTTATTTTTAAATAAATTCCGGCATTTGATACAGTCTTACTATTTGAAACAAATCAAAATCAAGATGAAATGACTTGGTACATTTGGTCCCGGATTCTGGATAGACAGTGGAGAGAACGTGTATGATTAGATTAAAGATTGCTGGTTAATGGGCGAACGGACTGCCAAAAAGAATGACTCTGGGTGGTGGTGAACTGCGAGAGTTCCGACAGAGTGAACGGTGTCTGAAATGGTTCGGGTTCAGAATCGTCACCAATCTCAAATGAGACGAAACTGAGAACAGTGTCATCTCAACGTGCAGGAGTCGAAATAAGGGAGTGCCTGAATTAAAAAGGAAGTACTTGAAAACTGGCGCCATTTTATTTGAGAGCTAGCTTCACATTGTATTGAATGAAGGGACCCTGGTGAAGACGAAGCATATAGGTCAGTCAATGGTGTAGTAATAAATAACATTTGCATTGCCACTCTACCCGAAAGAGTGTAGGTATACATCTGTGCCACTCAAATGGTAATGGGTGTTTTTCTTTAATTAGAACATATGAGTTAGATCACTACTTAGCTTTCATTCATTATTGTAAAAAGTGAAATAACGCCAGTAAAATACTCAGATGTAATAGAGGCTCGCGTTTATAGTTAGACCACTATCTTCGAGAAAAAATATGCATGCATTATTTATTTAAAAAGGAAACATTTTTTAGCCTGCAAGTGCGGGAGCGAGAATCGTATTAGTACAATAAGGCAATTGCCCAATGAAAGACGACCTCTGGCCTACTGAGCTAGCATCGGCGCTGATGCTAAGGCCAATGCCAAATGGAGGCCAAAGCTGCTGCTTAGCTTAGAGTTGAGCATCGGCTTTATACTAAGGCCAATGCCAATGAAAGACGACTCTGCTTACTTAGAGCGAGCATCGGTCTTATACTAAGGTCAATGCCAATGAAAGACGACTCTGCTTACTTAGAGCGAGCATCGGTCTTATGCTAAGGCCAATGCCAATGAGAAGCGAGCGTGTGGTGCTGTGAGCGTTAGAGTGAGCATCGGCTCTATACTAATGGTCAACTGCCAATGAAAGACGACTCTGCTTACTGTAGCAGGCGAGCATCGGTTCGTAATACTAAGGCCGAATGCCAGATGAAGACTCTGCGCTGACTGTAGAGCGAGCATTGGTCTGTGATACGTTAAGGCAATGGCCAATGAAAGGACGGACTCTGGCTTAGCTTAGAGTGAGCATCGGTCTAAACTGAAGGCCAAAATGCCAATGAAAGACGGCGACTCTGCCCTACTGTAGAGCGAGCATTTGGTCGTATACTAAGGCCCAATGGCCAATGAAAGGACGACGTCTGCTTTACTTAGATGAGGCATCGCGTCTTATACTAAAGTCATGCCAATGAAAGCACGTGAACTCTGCTTACTATAGAGTGGAGCATCGGTCTTATACTAAGGCCAATGCCAATGAAAGACGACTCTGCTTACTTAGAGCGAGCATCGGTCTTAGAGCGAGCATCGGCCGATGCCAACGAAGACCAACGACCTAGCTTGCTTTCTCACCGAATGTCTCGGCAGACGCTCTAAACGCTTTTGGCTCCGACCAGACGAGGATTTCATCTGAGGAAAATTAATGACGGGACTATGAACGCCGCCATATGTAGGGTATTCAATCACGGCAATGACGGCCTCGGCGACAGAAGACGCCAGCTAATGGATCACGAGATCTGGTTTTGTCAAAGTCGGGTCGGTAAAAACCGGCTCGAAATTCGGTCTCGCGCGTGGCGAGTTAGAGCTGCCGGAATTTAATGGATTTGCTGACATGTGAATACGATGGCTACAAGTCGGATCTGGGAAGGTTGATGATGACAAATTCGGTACGTGGAGCGAGGCATTCTAAGTTTGTGCAAAACTGCAAAACCTATGTTGTGTTATTTGTATAGTTGAAGTCCAAAACAGAATCGATGTAACATTTTTGAGGTGCTTTGATAATTGTGCTTGGAAGGAGAACATCAATCAAAGTCACAATTTTTCTGAGTCCAATCAACAACATTCTCAACTATTGCTTACTCGAGTAACGCTAACTTAATATCGCTACAAGTAAAGTATCAACACATACGTCGGAAGCCATCTTTGACAGAACTGTAGAAGGCCATTCCTTCATTACACCACAAGACATTCTGTCTCTAACTCCTTCAACACCGCGAACCCCCAGCTCCGTCATCCCCAGCACCACCCCAACTCCTCGACCTTGACCTTGACCTTGAGACCGTCGCCCGCAAAACGCGTCGACCGCCTCGGCCGCCTAAAGCACGAGCGCTAACCGCACGCACTCTGGCACGCGACGAACCACTCTCAGTGATCACAGCCACCGATCACGGCCGGGTCGATGTGAAGCGGCCTTTAGGCGGCGTTCTGAGGGCGCGTTCGGCGCCTGACGCGGTCCGTTATTTACCCTGCGGCGTCGCCCCGGGCGGTTCCCGGGCGGTTTGAAGCTGCGGCTCCAAACTGCGGGCAGGCGAAGCTCGACGGAGGGCAGGCGCAGCTCGCCGGAAACATTGATCGTCCGACGGCGGGTGTTTTGATGCGAGCAGGGCGACGACGGACGAAGGATGGTGGCCTGTCTGTTGGCGGTGGCGGGGTCAGGACGGCGATCGTCGTCAAATTGAGCGGAGGGGAGTTGGGTAGAGGTGACAGATTGACGGAAATTTGGTCGGTAGTCACGAGGTTTGTTATTTTTGGTTATTAAAAACAAGTTACTGCAGTGTTTGGCTATCGAACTTTCGAAGAAGTTAGGCCAATCGGTCTTTTTAGAAGGCTTAATGTTTCCGGAGAGAAAGGAAGGAGTAAGAGAGCCAGTGATAAAAGGACACAAGAGAATGTATCCTGGAACGCGTCAGACCAGATAGCATGAATTATCTTATGTGCATTTCTGAGCTGAGAAGGTTTACATGTATCTAGTAAATACTGGCAAACAGGGAAACACTGGGAAGTCCATATTGGGAAGCTGCAGCCAAGTTGGGGTGCTGAAGTCCCCTCAGCTGAATAGGAAGCTACACCCCTGGACTGTAAAGATAACATTTAGCTATTTTAGTCACATGATCTTTTAGATCTTATGCCAAATCTGTGTCCCCTTGCCTGCGAAGTTGATCACTTGCCTGTAAGGTCGATCGAATCGTTCACATCCAGCCAGAAATCGACGCTAATGGTTTGTCTGTCGATGAACAGCAGGCCATTGTCTCGCTGACATGTTATTACCCTGCCAGTGCTGTTTGTCTTACTTAACCAACAGACAGCTATCGTTTACGCCTGATCGTTAGTTTTCCTCCAACGATCCTGATTGGTGGTTCCCCTCTGACGTCATTGGTGGCAACACTTGTCCTGCAATACAACCATCAGAAGTCAATGCGTCTGTTGCTGGCCGGCGCGCGTCTCTTCAAATGACAATTTGTAAACTCCGTTGATAGAAATATTTGTTCCAGAACAAGAGCACTCAATTTCCGCCGGACTTAATAATGGCCGGACCTTCGACAGTCTGTCTGATGTTGTGGTGGGTTCTAACCGAAATAGCAGCACAAGGAACATTCATGTACCAATCTAAGATGAAGAATGCTTAACCCATTAGTGCCCACGCGTACTTTTAAGGACGCGAATTTGGCTCCTATTTAAAGTCATATCTCTGAGTGTTGTGGAAATTTAGACAAAACCATAATGTTAATCATTAGATTAGATGAAATCCCAAGCCGTCCCGAAAAAACGCAGCGGGAACCCCGAAGTTGATTACTCCTCCCGCTAGAGTCACTGAAGTTCGGCATTTCTGTGAAAAATGGAAGAGCGGGCGCCGCAAGAATGTCGTTCTACAAAGAAGTAATATAACTTGTTTGAACCGTAGTTTCTGTGTCTAAAAATCAAATCCATGAACGTATTTATGCATGCCAAAAAAAGAAAATTCAAAATATATTTTCATCATAATGCCGAATATCTTGTTGGATTCCGGAAAGTACTTTAAAGTACGCTTGGCAGTGTGTCCCTGCCTGAGAGGGTAAATGTGGAAAGTGATGCAAAAATGATTGCATATTTGCAATAATGTGACATATTCATGTTCTATATGTTTTGCTTTCTGTGTCCTTCCTTGTTGGGGACCTGATTAGCTGGAACGGAAGGGTGATAGTCTTTGGAGCGGTAGGACCAGGTTCAATTCCCGACAGTGCCACTCGCTTTTTCGGAATTCTGCCCTCAGTTGGACAAGAGGTGCGCGGTGCGCTCCCATACATTGCCGTAGCCCGTTAGGACAGAAGCCGCGTTCGGGAAATGGGCAACAAAATACCGAACATGATATACTATGAATATAAATAAAATCATTATATATAGTATACAAAAATTGTGAGTGAGCGTGACGTAACAAAAAGTTACGTGATATATGAGACAAGTCCCTAGCCTGTTCAGGGGCAGGCTGGACGTGGACCGTTGGAAGCAGACGTCTGTTGATTCTAGAGGAAAACCCCACCCAACTCAAACCCACTGACGATGGTAATCTTATCGCCGCGGCGTGATAGGACAACGTTGTCAGCGACGGAGACAGCGATGACAGGACGGTGACCAAAGGACCCCAAGTTGCAATGTGGGTTCCGTTGATAATGCAGCAGGCGGAGCGGTGACCCACGACCCCAACAAATTCAGGATCACGAAACTTGTAGCGCGCTGCTGAAGGATAACGGCGGCGCGAGAACCAAAGTCACACCGAGAGCCTTCCCTCACAAACACTTCAAGACCTGACCATCCACATCAAATTCTTCCCAAAAAGCAGAACCCAAGAGGGCTGTGGTGGGAAATCTGCTGCATCTGCCCAAAAAGGGATATATGGTGGACGATGCGCCAGAACAGGTCTCAAGGGCTCTCGTTCCCCCCAAGCAGCAGGCAAGAAAGATGATGAGGGTCAGACGGAGGAGTTGCACGTAGGTAGGCCACAGTCTGGTAGTTTTGAAGGATCCCGCCCTGTACATCGCCCTCCAACTCGCGCCACGTCAACCCTGGTGGGAAAGTGCAAAACAAGTACTTTCGCAAGAGGAGCTGAAGGTGAAGTGGACCAACCAACATCGTCAGTGTTACAACGCGCACATGGGGTGACCTGTGGACAGCATGGTGATGTGTCTTCGCCATCACCACCGCAACCAAAATGTAGCTGAGGCTCTGGTACATTTCTGGTTCGCTGAACGTGTCCCTCGTCAGGGCGTGGCGTCTGTGACTGGGCAAGGTAGGAGCATCACGGGAATTAAAGTAATGCAAGAAGAAGAGTGCCTCTCTTAACTTCAGTCCTCTGTGTGAAACACACTGTTATACCCATGAGACATCAACACCAGCCGCGGTCCGACACTCGTCCAAAACCCTCTCCTCAAGCGACCCTGCTGACAGCAAGACGGACAATGGCAAAGACCGCTTCGGTACTTCAAACGCCAATGACAGGAAAAACTCTGCAGACATTGCCATAACGAGACTCTGTACAGATGCCGGCGGCGGTTGCGACGGGTGGGCCTTCATCCCGACTTGAGGCCTAATTCGGACTATAAGGATTGAGGTGCTCACCGGCAAACGTGGACAAGGCCGTCACCGTCGAGTAAACCGTTTTCTATCCAGAGCGGCCTTAACGCAGCCCGCCCGTACAACGTGAGCGTTGCCAGCTGCGATGCACATGCCTGAAATGATGCGTTGCCGGAGCCTGAATAAGCTCAGAAGAAGTGACTGCATCTGTTACTGCGCCCTTTCCCGTCCAGGCGGGAAGCACTGGGAAGCCGACGCGGCGCCGTTTTCCTCGGCAGATGTGGCCAGTCAGAAGCCGCCATCTTGGCCGAAAAGGCAGACATGAGACGGCACTGACAATGATGTATTGTTGCTTATATTGTTCGTCAAATGATTGATTGCAGCGTCAATGAAGCTTATTCATGGTGCACAAGGTCATCTTTCGTTCTTTTGTTCAATAAATGATTTCTGTGACAAAATGTACTACTGTTGTTGATTACATTTCAGGCGGGTATGCATATACTTCACCCGGTCACAGGGTTGTCCATGAGGAGCGAGTTGCGCCGAGCGCGGTACTTTAAAGGACGTACCTGTTTTACCAAACTTCCGTGATTTGAATTTTGAAAATCTCATTTTTGGGTCGTTATCCTGACCTCCCAGACACCATCCATACCAAATTTCATTAAGAAATTCCAATGGAATCTATGGTCGGGCACTAATGGGTTAAATTGCACTAAAACAGGATTAAATTGCACTAAAACGCAGGGCACCGATGCGAGATGGGCGCTGCCATCCCAGGGGTCAGTGACCCTGCAACGGCGAAACGGACGACGGATGGAAAATACGCCATCGGTTTGGTGATACATCATGATTGCGTACCGTGAATGACAGGAAGCCTCACATACTACATGGCCAAAGTACTGTGTACGCACATGTGAGCAAATCTGGGTAGTTTCGTGTACGATTGCCACTGCTGAGACAGGGTGAAAACCCCACACACTGGCGAAGATAGATCCCACCTGATTGCAGGGCGTTATAATCCTGCCGGAGCTGTTTTTGTTGTATCGATTCCATCGGAGTCGCAGAGAGGAGAGGGAGGACGGGCTTCTGTCTCTGATGCACTTATCAGGCCTGGGAACAGCCGGCTTTGGGAGAGATCTGGCGTCTTTATAGGATTACGCAATCGGCAAGCGCAGTCCTGATGCCGAAAGCTGAGAGTGGTTTAACACGTTCGTTAACACGTTCAAGCGCTCACGTTCCGTTGAGCGTTTGAGCCTGCTAGTTAGTGTTGTCCAACAAGTGTGCCTTTATACATAAGCGTATTGAAATTTCTGAGCATCGTTATTTCTCTTGCATGACTCCAAGATTAATTATTTCCTGACGAGAGTTTGTCTTGAAGTGCCTTGCCGTGCCAAGTGGATCCGAATTAAAAATGCTTACGCTCGCTAATCACTGCAAAAAAACGTAATTCCCTTCTTCACAAATAGTTTCTCCCTGATGTCCTCCATATATAGCATCCACCATATCCTCTACGGTAGCCTGCAACTCTAGCTGATAGCCACTCCCCTAATAACTCACTCGATTCGGCACCTCTATCGGGTTCACTGCACGAGGTCACATCCGGGCCCGGCCGGCTGAGTGCTGACGGTGGTGAACCGGAAGTGCCCACTTCCGGTGTCGATCAGGTTTCGTATTTCTCACCCGGCGTGACCGTGGTAGGCGGGAGAACAGATTACAACGCAGAACGAAAGAGGAAATCGCAGCGACGGCAGGGTGTAGGAGATCGGCACAGTTAGAGGTTATTCGACTTTGTTGATGGGGTGGTAACAATAGCGGTCGGGGGGCCGAAGAAGCTTCGGTATGATTGAAGTTTTGCGTGTGCTGCAGAAGATGGTAGATGTTCTGGAAGCCTCATGCTTTCGATTGCAGTAGGCCTATTATTTTTGCTTTGTCTTCAACAATTGATTAACAGAATGGTTGACAATTTAAGGAAGAAAATATGCGACATTTTGTGGTTTCTCCGTTTCTTGCTTACCAGGATTGGTGAAACTTTGACAGTTTCGAACGTTGAATCCGAAATTATATTGCTATTCTATACTGAAGTTATCATAAATAATTTTTGATCACGCTCATGCCGTTTTTCTCAGGCATAGTTGTAATACCTACACTGTCCGATTCAAGTAACATTTTGCCACATAATGTCTCCCCGACACCCGTTACTGTTTTTTTCCCGAGCCCTCTCCAATTATGCATCCGTCCTCGACACTTCCGGCCGCTGGGCTGTCTTTTCTGACGTCGAGTTTACAGTGTTTGTCCCTCCAGACGTCTGGCGGGCGAAATGTGGCGGCACGCCGACTTCTTTGGCCCAGTTCTGTCTCAGATTAGCGTCCTCCCTTCGCTGCCAGTTTCCTCTTGCTCTGTGTGGTAGATTATAACCCCACGCTGGAATAACTCGGCAGTCTCCCAGGGCAGAGTCCGCGAGCTAATCATAGAGAGATGGCTGATCTAGCACGCTCAAGGGATGGCAGATTATCTGATTGCTTCCACGACATGGGACTGTGGACTGTGGGGTTATGTTGGGGTAGACTCGAGGGGTCGATCACAGCATGGGGCGTGTGCGACCGATTGGTGGCTTCAAAGCTGCGTGATTCGTCTTCTACGACCATTAAGTGCGTTTCGATTTGACTGTGTCGTTTGGCTATGACGGATGGCCGACATAAACTATATGTGAGTTGAATGTCCGCAGAGAACGTCGTATTGGGAATGGAACCAATCTGCTATGTGTTGAATGGGATGGTAGATGGCGTCATTATTTAGATCGGATTGCTGTGCGTGTAGAGTGGTCTGTTTCTTCGTAGGGCCCGGCTCAACCAGGCTACAGCTCAGACGGTGAAGTCATGGGCGTCGCCACCACTTGGGACACTAGGAACTAGAGGTGCCACTTTGCAGGCTTGTGGCTACCCGACCCGACCCGCAAACCACCTTCAACTACCCACCACTACCCACATGACCGCATAGGCCGCCGGCTACCCGCAAGTACCCGCAAATAAAATTGTACATCTTTATGCCTACCATTTAATTAACTCATTTTGTGATGCTTAACTGTATTGTGTTGATTTCTGCTCACTAACTGAGGTACCTATATTTGTTGAAGCATTCCAATTCGCATGAAAATACCTGTTTTCAATTTTGTTCAGTTTGTGAACATTATGTTACCCGCAAACTACCCACTAAATCCAAATGATCGCTTGGGCTGCCCACTTCTACCCGCACCTGGTGGGTAGGTGGGTAGAAAAGTGGCACCTCTACTAGGAACATTCGTCCCCAGTAATTTGCAGGCCCTCTTTATATCGGGCCCATTTAAGTATACGTGCACCTGGTATTCTTCCCTATTAATTTACAGATCCGTGACGACGCCTTGGGTGGAGCAATTAGACCGATAGTGCATATAGTCTACCTGCAACTTTTGACTTGATGGGGGTCCTTTTTGGGGCACACTTATTCCCTTCCAACAGAATGGCTGTGGCCTCAGAACGATCGTGGTTACTGACGTCGAAAACATGAAACAGGGCTAAATCTGTCCAGCTAGTATCACGTTCTGCTCTAAATTCTGAGAAAGACGGACATTGCGCTACGCATCGAAATTACATAGCTGAAACGAATGTGGTGATTGATGGTTATTGGATTGATGGTGTGGTGAAATTAAATAAATAACATACCATGATGGATGAAAATCGCTCATGGAAACCGTGCTGATTTCATAATCACCACCCTCCCTCCACCTCTCCTCATGAAACGTATATCTCGTGTTAACACGCATGTTTTTTGCAAAAACACGTTCAATGTGTTAAAGTAATACAGGACCTGAAAAACTCTGGGTGTGATTGAGAGACCAGAGACAACAGACTGGAACAGAGGCTTCCAACAATGGTATATTTCAATTGGCTTATAAATATCTTTAAATATCTTGCCACACAAATAATATATATAATATCATATATATATAATTTATATTAATATATAAATAATATATATAATATATATTATATATATATATACTATATATAATAATATTATATTGAATATTGCTCATCACAGCGCATAACTACGGTTGCTCACGCTTACGGCGCGATTCAGCTGAGACTGGGTAGACTGGGTACCGCAGGCACCAGATGCGTGCGGGGTTACAGCATTATAATATACCCCGTAACAAGACGAGAACCACGTTATGTCAATGGTTCAAAATGCGTGACATATGCTTTTTTTTCTTTGCATGACAGAATGGCTGATCGCTCCCACGAGATTGCAAGCGGTTTTGCCAGACAACACGGGTCGGAGATCTTGGTTTGTTACATATGTATTTTAACACTACTGATTTTGGATGTCAACTGGAGAGGGAATGTCGAATGTACCACATCGTTATCGGAGATACAACGATTATTCGAGCAGAAGGCTATTGCTAATGTGGAGCCAGTCTAGTTAAATGTTTTTTTTTTATTGTAAAAAAATATGCGATATAATCGAAACTAGCAAATTTGTATAAACAAAATTGATATTACCAGCACCAAGAACTCCTAGTAAAAATAAGTTTTGGTTCATCATTATGCCCTTGTTCCCTCCGCCTTCTGACCTTCAACCTTCTGAATTTCGACTTTCTGAACTTTGACCTTCTGACTTTCTGACTTTCTGACCTTCGTCCTTTTGACCTGCTGACCCTCGATCTTCTGAATTTCGACCTTCTGATTTTCAAAATTGTGACTTTCGACCTTCTGACTTTCGACCTTCTGACTTTCGACCTTCTGACTTTCGACCTTCTGACTTTCGACCTTCTGACTTTCTACTTTCTGACTTTCGACCTACTGACTTTCGACCTACTGACTTTCGACCTTCTGAATTTCGACCTTTGGACCTTCATCTTCTGACTTTCAACCTTCTGACTTTCGACCTTGTGAACTTCGACCTTGTGACCTTCTGACCTTCTGACCTTTTCTGTAGCGCTGTGATCTTTGCTGACCTGTCTATTCGGCTGTGCTATCCTGCACCCACTCTATCCTTCTATCCTCACTCATCTTGACTTTCGGACCTCTGACTTTCGGACCTTCTGACTTTCGACCTTCTGACTTCGGAGGTCCTATCTGTACTTCACTCTACTCGATCTATCTAATTTCACCTTCTGATTCGACCTTCTGACCTTCCACCTTCTTACTTCAACCTTCTGAGTCTGTCATCTATCCATCTCTATCTCTAATCTTTCTATCCTCATGCTATCCGTGATCCTTTGACCCTCGAGCCCCATCTCTTCTGACCTTTCTAGCGCGTGCATCTGCGTATCCTCGACCTTCTGACCCTCTAACTGTGATCCGCGCTGATGCTCCGCGTATCGCCGTCTGATCCTGTCTAGCGCTGCTGACCTCGACCTCGACCTCGCACCTTGACCTCTACCTTCTGACCTTCTGGACCTTCTGACCATCTGACCTTCTGACCTTCTGACCTGCTTTGGACCTTCTGACTTTCGACCTTCTGACTTTCGACCTTCTGACTTTCGACCTACTGACTTTCGACCTTCTGACTTTCGACCTACTGAATTTCGACCTTCTGAATTTCGACCTTCTGAATTTCGACCTTCTGACCTTCACCTTCTTACTTTCAACCTTCTGACTTTCGATCTTCTGACTTTCGATCTTCTGACCTATTGTGACTTCTGACCTTCTGACCTTCTGTGACCTTTGACCTTCTGACCTGCTATCCTTCTGACCTTCTGACCTTCTGACCTGCTATCCTTCTGACCTGCTATCCTTCTGACCCTCTGACCCTCTGACCCTCTGACCCTCTGACCCTCTGACCTTCTGACCTTCTGACCTTCTGACCTTCTGACCTTCTGACCTTCTGACCTTCTGACCTTCTTCTACCTTCTGACCTTCTGACCTTTGACCTTCTGGACCTTCTGACCTTCTTGACCTTCTGACCTCTCTGACCTTCTGACCTTCTGACCTTCTTGACCTTTCTGACTTCTGACCTTCTGACCTTTGACCTTTCTGACCTTCTGTTCCTTCGGTCCTTCTACCTTCTTGACCTTCTGCCTTCTGACCTTCTGACCTTTCTGACCTTCTGTCCTTCTGTCCTTCTGACCTTCTGACCTTCTGACCTTCTGACCTTCTGACCTTCTGACCTTCTGACCTTCTGACCTTTTGACTTTCTGACCTTTGACCTCCTGAATTTTGACCTTCGACATCCTGACTTTCGACCTTCTGACTTTCGACCTTCTGACCTTCGTCTGACCCTGATCCATCGCCGCCTCGTGGCGAGCCTATACCCCACCGCCGGTCGCTGTGCCGCTCAGAAGAGATGGCAGGCGAGACGGCAGACGTGGCGACCACTCGGCGGTCAGAGGGTGTGACGCAGAGTCAGGGGGTCAGAGAGTGAGGCACAGAGAGGCGCAGAGGTCAGTGGGGATAACGTGCAGAAATTCAGACTGGACGTCGAACACACGCAGCAGTCCGGCTACTGACGGGCACTCTGGTTGCCCGGTAAAATCGCTCTCCTGACCGATCTTGAGTAGTGCATTGTTGATTTGGTCACTATCAACCGAATGATTTTGAGCATAATGGTGCAAATATTTACGGATCTTTTGTTCAATCCAACTTATTTTTCGTTGGTAGAACACAATATTCGGACCGTATACTGGGCTTCATTTCACTTCACTATTTCGGCACTTTGTACACTGATGATAGGGATATTCAAATTTGAATACACTTTTTCGTAGGTGTGGCCGCCGCCGGCCAAAGGCCCCCAATATCATCGGCAGATAGACACGCGCTTCTCCGTTGTCTCGTTTCTATATTTGCGGCGTTTCTGAAAAACATACATAATACCATTCTAAGCACAACAACCAATGGCTACAGCAAAACAGCAATTCATAACTGTCGAGCAAAGAACATCGATCCTACATTTCTGGCAAAATTAAAGTGCAGACAAAAAAAACACAAGTCACTTTCACCTTACCGGTTGCCGTCTCTCGGGCGTGAGAATAACTTGCGCGTTACCAAAAACAACGAACCACTCATGGTTTACCAAAGTTACCAAGACCAAACTGCCGTCCAGGGGCGGAGAATTTAGGTTATGGGGGTGCTCAAGCACCCCCTGAACTAGAAGTGCACCCCCTCACTGTCAAAAGCAACCCCCCAGAGTAAAAAAAGTTCTGTGCAAACTAAACAAAACACAAGCAAAAAAGGCTAAACTGACTAGAACCAAATTCAAAACTGTAAACATTTTGCTACTTCAGTAGCTCATGTCCTGTCAAAGCTAGGCTAGTATGATTTACTTTTTTTAGACACACATTATTTTAAAAAGGAGGTCTCAGGCAACAAAGGAGCAATGGCGAATGATCAATGTTCATTCTGAGGGGAAGCCCGTTCCCAGATTGCCAAAGAAATTCAAAAGTGGGTCAAATCCAAGAGTGTGGCGTAGAATGGGTGAAACATCAATTTAGACAGTTATATATCAAATATGTAGAGTGGTTTTTGATACAAAATGACATATTTCCACTAGCAGATCTAAGAAACAGCAAGATGAGCGTGATCAAGTCCTGGAAGTTTCATCTTAAAGGACGCAAATTGACACATTCCATTCTACAATACAAATAATTCAAGGGACTTTTCTACAATATAAAAAACTGTTCATTTTTTAACTGTCAATAGCTATCACCGAACCTGTCTACTTCAAATATTAGTAAGTTTGGTTATTTTTAGGAAGGTAGGCTTCTACTCCCTTTACAAGAATAAAATAAAAATGGAACGATGGATACACCAGATTACCCTATCCCTAGTTGAATCCTTAATAAAACAACCAAACCTGTAAAACTCACTTAAAGAACAACTCATAGTCGATATAAAAACATAGATTGAAAAAGCAGCACAATAACTAAATTAAAAACGGCATTCTAAATGATTAAACATGACACCACCACTTAACATTACGGGCTTGCACTATTAGCTGATTTTTCGCAGCAGCTGCCGCCAGGGACTGCTAGTGAGCCAGGGATACTTTTAAGTTGCAAACAAATTGTTTATTAATGTATTTATTTAAAAATTAACAAATTAAATATGATTGCGAAACAAATTGCTTAAATCAATTAAAAAACTGTTATATTTGCCTGCGAGGTCAATCTTTACTGACTCACTAGCGGTCCTTGCGGCCAAACTGCTGGCGAACTTATCCAGCTTTTAGTGCTCGCCACATTAACATTACGCCGCAAATCCAAGTGCGCCAGAACCATGAGAAGTGCGCCAGAACCATGAGGATCAGAGGGTCAGATCAAAAATAAAACAATTTGGAACAATAATCAGCGCCTAAAAAACGCTTATTTTTCATTTTTTTTTCCCTCAATTCATCTTTTTACCCTTTCTCGAGCAAAAAAAGCAGGCCCACTCCACAACTTCTTGTATATTTCACTCAAAATACCTCATTTCCTCACTTTAAGTCCATTTCTTACTTAAAAAATCATCATTTTACACCTTTACCGTGTAAGGCAATGTTAAGGCCGGGCGTGCAAGGCTGTTTTGTGACTCACTGGTGCATGACAAAATATTATTCCATAATTCTTTCGTCCCCAGATATGGTCTGGACCTTTTGATGGATCTTAATCGAACATTACATAACCTTTATAATATATCACTTGCTATGAAAGATTTCAAAACTAACCCTGGGATAGGAGATTGGTTAAAACTTTCTTTAGTCCGCCCCTGTAGCTCAGTCGGAGAGCGCTGGGCTTCGTGACCTATCCCGTAGGCAAGCCCGGGTTCGAGTCGCTTCGCGCTCGCTATTTGTTCCTGACTGGAGGCCTGCGGCCAGTGCAGCGGTCCACTGAGGTGGCAGTGAGCGTCAGTGAGCTGGGGCGGACCGTGTTCCAGGCATGTTCGGCAGTTTAAAACTTTGTCTAAATTCTGCCGACCAACAGAATTGTACGATCGGGTGGTGGGTCAGGCTGCGCAACAAGCTCTGCTTAGCGTGGGTCCTGACCTCGGAAATCCATCCATACAAAACATTAGGACTAAATTAAAAAAAAACAAACAAAAAACAGAGGTACCAGTGACGTCATCAATGCTCGATGCTCGTATCGCTAACACCTCAACTACAAAAAATAGAAATGAGGGACGAGGGTGAAGCGAGTGAATTAGGCTGATTATCGCTGATATATTATATATATACTCTGAATACAGGCTGCTTTTGTATTTAAGTTGTTATTGAGGAATTTAAGTTGTAAAGGAGTGATATAAAGGTGGCCAAAGTATTATCCCCATAAGCAATGGAAAATAATACTTTCAACACCTTTTAAGCCCTCATTTTGCAAACTTATTTCCCTCAACAACAATTTAATACAAAAAAAACAACCTTTTCACCTCAGTCCAACTTTTATCCCTCATATCAAACTTTTTGTAGTTTTCTGGTATAAGGTACAGCATTCGAGCATTTGGTGGACGCCGTGGTGTCTCATGCAAAGTGTAGTTGAACCTTGTCCGCCCCTGTAGAAAAGTTTGAATATTTTGTCCGTCCCTGTAGCTCATTGGGAGAGCGCTGGACTTCGACCTATCCCGGTTTAGTGGAGCCCGGGTTCGAGTCGCTTCGGCGCTCGCCATTTGCTCCTACTGGATGGCCTGCGGCCGCGGTGACAGCGGTCGCACTCAAGGCCAGTCAGGTACCGTCATGAGCGGCGGACCCGTTGTCCAGGTATGTCGGGCACTTAAAACCTTTTCGTCTCTAAATTCTGCCGGGCCATCACGAATTGTGCGATTCGGGGGTGAGGTCAGACCAAAGCGCAACAAGCTCTGTTTTAGCGCGGGTCCTGACCTCAGAAAGCCTTTTCATACGAAAACATACGGACTAAATTTATAAAACAAAATATCCATCCAGCACCAAGGTAAGGTTAGAATCTCATCAGCAGTGATTATTATCAAGGATAGGTAAGGTTCAATTAGGATCCATCCAAGAAGGTTTGCAGACAAGATTTCGCGGACGAAGAATGCGAAAAACATTTTTCATGCACTGTTCTAACTTCTCATCACATGAAGTAGCACAGACTTCTTCTACCCAGCACGGGTAAGTAAACGATGCCATTGGCCATAGGCCGCAAATATTAAAAGCACACTTTCACAAGACATTTACATTTTTTGCTCTCCTTCCAGCCTGTGAGCTTACAGGACGTAGCCAAGGGCCATTGTCCTCCCGTGCCCTGCAGCGAGATAAATTCACACTAGAGTAGAATGAGATTCTCCGAAACCCGACCCCCCCCCCCGGTCAGCAGCATATGGCTGAGGAGCAAAATGCGATTTTTTTTTTTTTTCCGACGTGTCCACCTTCCTGAGCAAAATCCTAGCTACGTGCCTGGAGAGCTTAGCCACCAGTTGGAAAAGCACCCCCTGGCATTTTTACAATTCTCCACCCCTACTGCCGTTCAAAACAAAAACCACAGGGTGGCTTACCAATCGGACCGGTCACCGTCGTCCCCAACCAAACTCAAACGGAAAGGCCGCTCTCCCGCCGGCTGCCCTGACCTGACACGCCTGCCAGCGTGGCAAGGGTCAGCTGCCGCGCGACTCGATACACACCGATTAACAGTTTCAATTATAAACATAACATACAATACACGTGTTACATCATTATATAAATGCAAATTTTGTTTTATGCGAAAAATTATACATCATTTAACACACACTTTCCGAACATATTTAAATCGGACAAATCGAAACGTAAATGCGACTGACCGCCGGGACATCTAGCCGGGCGACCGATCACATACAAACTTGCGCCGACCCAACCACCTGATGGCCGCCACGGCTAGCATGGTAACAACGGCGGCGAGCGATAGTATGTAAACGGCTCTTACAGTAGGCAAAAGTCGCTACTCTAACTTCTCGTGGGGTGGAGGGGAGGGTGGGTGACGTCATGCCACTGACTCTGATGACACTCTGGACGTGACGGGAGGGGAGGGAGGGGACGGGAAGCGGGAGGGAAGGAAAAGGGAAGGGGAGAGGGATGAGAGGGGATTGGGAAGAGTAATGAGAGGAGAGACGGGGAAGGGAAGGAAGTAAGAAAGAGGGGAGGAGAGGGGAAGATAAGGGGAGTGGCGGGGAGACGCGGAGAGGGAGGCGAGCGGAGAGGGAGGCGAGCGGGAGGGAGGGAAGAAAGGACAGTGAGAAACGAGGGGAGGAGAAGGGAGATAAGAGTAGTAGCGGGGGGGAGGCGGGAGGGAGCGTGCGGGAGGGAGGAATATGAAGGAATACAAGAGAGAGGGAGAGAAAGAGGAGCTGTGAATGAGAGCGGTGAGGAGCTGAGGGGGAGCGGGCAAGGGAGCGGGACTGAGGAGGGAGGGAAGGAGGAATAGAGCAGGAAGCGGGGGAGATGGAGCGGGAGGAGATGGGAGCGGGAGGGGAGCGGGAGGGGAGCGGGAGAGGAGCGGGTGGGAAGCGGGAGGGGAGCGGGAGGGGAGCGGCAGGGGAGCGGAAAGGGAGCGGGAGGGGAGCGGGAGGGGAGCGGCAGGGGAGCGGGAGGGGAGCGGCAGGGGAGCGGGAGGGGAGCGGGAGGGGAGCGGCAGGGGAGCGGGAGGGGCAGGGGAAGGGGAGGGGAGCGGCAGGGGAGCGGGAGGGGAGCGGCAGGGGAGCGGCAGGGGAGGTTCTAATCTGCAGCCCAGCCGCCGCCAGTGAGACAGAACACTGACTGATGTCCGCCGGCCGGCGGCAGTTCACGGGTCAGGTCAATGACCCCGGGTTCCATCAGCAGCCTACGGGGAGTTGAGCTATTATCGGGGCTTTTGCATCTATTCCACTTTGGTGACGTGGTTTATCTTCCATTCCGACCTAAATATTGTCTGTAAGACCCGCTCAAATTATTTTTCAAGTATTTTGCTATTGCTTCCATTGTTTCTGCAAATTTCAAGCTTGATGCCGTTGTTTATAGGTTTTGTTTTTCTCGAATAAGTCACGATATTTCATAGATATCCCTTTACATTATTTTTGCCCCCAAACTTCACCATTGCCACCCATCCCCGCTACAAAATATTATAACTATTACGTGCAGTGCAGTTATTATTACTTTTACTATAGCATACTATTGCGTGCAGTTCTAGCAGGCAAAGCCATTACCCCGGCCCTAGTCCTTTCAACAGCCAGCAGGCCGAGTCAATGCCCCCCTCCCCCGCACCATCCGACGAGACCATCTCCATTGTGGGGCCGCGCAGGGAATCGGCGGTTAGTTAGTTAACGAGACAGACTGTCAGTTAATCGGGCCTGATCTGAATCATTGTCTGACAGAAACCACCCGAGGTGATTATGTCAGGAGATAGTGGGGCACGGCGGAGACCAGGGGAGGTCAGTGGGGTCATCACCTTGTCTGAGCTGCAGGATTGAAACCCTTGTTAGAGCTGCAGGATTGAAACCGGATTAAGTTTACATTCCGGAATGTAATAACTTTGTTGTGAAGACTAAACAGCTGTATACAACATGTATTAAGTTACAGATACGATGCAAAATGTAAAGCATCGTGATGAAAAAAGGAGTATGTGTTGCTTTGGTGTATTCAAATGTCTTACATATATTCCGTGCAGTGTTGATGCAAATACAAACATAATACAAGTGTGTTGCTGGCTTTACAACGAGTCTCAATGTCCCAATCGATTCGCCATTTCCTTCGCAGCATTTGTCGTGCGTTTTGTCATTAATCTTTTTAGTAGTTGTCACCAGCCATTAACAGAGCCGCTGCGCCGTGTGTGATATTGACATGTGAATAGTGCGTGTGCTAGTTCCGACAAAGTGCACACAGCACACTACAGTTCAGTGAACTTAAGCGCACGACAATGGGTGTGCCAGTTTTATGTCGAGGCCCGCAGCCAAGGCATTATTTTCGCGTGTTTGACACGTAATGCAACGATATAAGTGGGTTTGGGCGTACCAACGGAAAACAGAGCGATGCATGTAGCGAAAGCAAGTTCTAAGTTGGCATATACATATGAGGAGATCAAACACTTACTGAAGCTTGTTGAACATGTTGTGTTGGGCTTACAACATTAAATAATGTATTGTCATTGCCAGTCGTGGAGCTAAGCATATCTGACGAAACTACCCACCAATTATCTAATTCAGCTCATCCAGCCACATTTTGTAACGCAAATAAATACACTAAGATTTCATTGGGAGAGGAAATCATACTTGTATTTCCACCAACAAAACTATGCCTGAACCAGGGGGGTGTCATCCCGGAATTCCCTATTGTTAAGCTGCCGAGCGGCTTAGCATTAGCGATGACGTCACTGGAGCTCTAAGTCCGACTCGGCTGTATCCGCACGCGGCTCCGGTGGGAGTACGAATATTTTAACAAACGAAAAAGCTGGTCGAGGGCTTACTTCAGAGCGCGCCAGAGTGGCCCTCGGGGCTACTAGGAAACCAGTCATGCCGACAGGTAGCCTCAGTCCACATAGAGAGTCTCTATGTAAGCTCTATTAGTCTCTATTAGAACCTCCTTACACGGCGACAGCAAGGCCAAGTCGCAAGCGATCGAAGAAGACCTCTTATCAAGCTGGCCGACGAGGGACCCCTCTAAGAAGCACCAGAGAGCTACTTATGCCCACAGAGGGCCCCTTCAGGCTGAAGAGCGGCCCCATCGGGTAGAAAGGGCCCTTAAAGCTGGCCGGCAGAAAGAACCCTCAGCCGACCAGAAAGCGCCCCTCATTTCCACAAGAGCCCTCAGACCACGAGGCCTTCTGCGACCGAGCTCCTCAGGCCTATTGAGCGGCCCTTCAGACCGACCAGAGGGCCCCTGTAGACGACATAGGTCTACCCTAAACAACCAAACAGAGGCCTCACTATAAGACCATAAGATTGACAGAGAGCCCCCTCAACCGACAAAGCCCCTCAACCGACAGACGGACTACCCTCAGACCAAACAGAGGGCCTCCTAAGACCGATACAGAGGGCCCATCAAACCTGATAGGGCCCCTTAAGACTGACAAGAGAGCACCTCATGTCGACCGAGGCCCCTAAGGTCGACCGAGTGCCACCTCAAGGCCAACTGAGGGCCCCTTCACCGGCAGAGGCCCTCATGCCGACCGAGGGGGCCCCTCAGGCGAACGAAGGCCCTCAAGCCGACTGGGACCCCCTATCAGATCCAGCAGAGGGTGCCATCATCCCAACCAGGGCCTCAGGCTCTAGTTGAGAGCCCCTTCAGCAGTCGACAGGCCTCCTATGAAGCAAAGGGCCCCTAAAAACCAAACAGAGGCTTAAATATAAGACTCCATCAGATTGACAGAGGACCCCCTTAAAGCGACAGAGGCACCTACTCAACCAAGCAGAGGCCCATCAAGACCGACAGAGGACTCCTTAGCCCCTCATGCCTACCGGGCCCCTTCATGTCGATCGAGTGCCCCCTCAGGAACCGATAGAGGGCCTCTTAGACCGACAGAGGACCCTCATGCCGACCCGAGGGCCCCTCAGGTTGATCTGAGGGCCCCCTTACAGTTGATCGACGGGCCCCCTCAAGTTGACACGAGGCCCTTCAAAGACGACTGGAGGACCCCCTTCAAGACCGGCAAGAGGGCCCCTTACATCCCGACCGAGGAGCCCCACTCAGGTCGAATCGAGGCCCCTGCAGGTCGAACCGAGGGCCCCCTCAAGCCGACTGAGGGCCCCTTTTAGACCGGCAGAGGTTCCATCAGGCCGACAGAGGGACACACGAGGGCCCAACGAATCCACCATGGACCCCTTTCAGATCCGAGATGAGTCCCTCTGAGCCACGACAGAGGGGCATTTGACCCAAATGCCCCTCCCTCCCCTGGCAGCGCCCAGGGTCTTTTCAACCTTCCCAGGGGCCCTTTGACCTTCCTGGGGGCCCTCTGTGCTGGCTAGGGGCCCATTCGACGAGTTCACGGCCCTCGGACGCAACTATCACGTTCAAAATATTCGTACCGCACCGAGCCGCGTGCGCACAAAGCCGAGTCGGACGACGAAGCGCCAGTGACGTCACGCTAATGTTAAGATATTGGGGCGTCAAAATCCCCGGATGATTCTACCTCTCTTATACGGCCTTGGCCTGAACATAAATCTACCCTCATCATAAACGAATTTCTGGGCCAAAGTCTCATGTCCTTTCCTCACGTGCCGTTTCTTACATACCACCTCACTGTGACGGCAGTGCGAGCCGACTTACTTTGCCAAAACAATCACTTACAATGTACGTCACGGCCTGAGTCTGCGATCTATCCGATCCAGCGATCACTCCCACCACCCTCCAGTGGTCCCTCCCACCACCCACCACCCTCCAGAGATCCCTCCCACCACCCTCCAGCGATCTCTCCCACCACCCTCCAGCAGTCCCTCCCACCACCCTCCAGTGATCCCTCCCACAACGCTCCAGCGATCCCTCCCACCTCCAGAGATCCCTCCCAACCCACCCTCCAGTGATCCATTCCCACCACCTCCAGCGTCCCTCCCACCACCCTCACGCGTCCCTCACCACCCGTCCAGCAGGTCCACTCCCACCACCCGTCAGCGATCCCTCCCACCACCCTCCAGCGGTCCCTCCCACCACCCTCCAGCGATCCCTCCCACCGCCTTCAGGATACCCGACCAGAACCGTCTCATAGTCGCCGCTCGATTTTCGCATACTAACGACTTGCACTATTACCGGTGCGTCAATAGCGGGAGCTGATCGAGCCCCGGGCCGCCCCCACCAGCCCCCGACTGCCGAAAACGGCGAGTCACTTACCCGGTAGCGCAGTGAATCTTACTTTTACACGGCACCACACTTAAACCCACTCTAACGCACGCTCCCCGTCGCGAGGGAGGAGGGGATGGGCTGAATATCCCCGCTGATTCGGCGCGAGGAAATTGACAACTTAGTGGTGGAGTAATGTTTCAGTAAAGCGTTTCGTGTGCCATTTTATACCGTCAAATTGCTATGCCGGGCTGTAGCTATTAATGTCTGAATATAACAAGGTAGACTCATTCCATCGGATTTATTTCCAGCTGCGCCTTTTGAAAAATTGTGTCCCCGTTTATTGCCGGTAGGCAGACTTTCGGCGTCTTGACCTGCTGTGGAACTAAACGGGATTGGCAAAACTCGAAATATCGGGAGCCGTCATTAAAGCGGGTTTGATCGTCTCCTACTTCTCGCCGCCCGTTCCAATTGGCAATTAGTGTTATTCAAGAGCTCAGTTATGTCTCCGTTTGTCGAATTTCGCGGACGAAAATGTTTCTCACATGTCCAGAAAGTCGAGAACTCTGCAATCTGGCTAAGAGAAGACACTCGCCGGCCCGCAGTAGACGACAGGCGATGCTTTCGTCTACATAATTCCGCCATCGCGATGATGCAAACTGCCCAGTTGGCAGTTTCTTCCAGCAGTCGATGCTTCGTCCTAAATTCGCTCAGGAAATCGTGCTTAATGGGCCACAGTCGACTTGATCTGCCATCAGGAGCAGACAAATAGGCTGCGGACGCTCCGATTGCGGCGCACTGCTGTTTGGAGGAGAGCGCGGAGCGCTGATGGCGCAGTCGGGCGCGATTGGGGCGCTCTTGAGACATTCGATGTGAGCAGTGGTGCATGGTGCTGGCCTGATGTGATCAGAAACGGTCTGATTGGGAATGAAATCCTTTCGAGGAAAGTCCACAAGTGTAAATAAGCCAACAGACAGCTGATTATTTAAAGTGAGTTGACGCTTACATTTTCTTTGTTTGCATTATCATTACATTTTATGCAATTTTGTAAATTTTAAAAGTTAATGACAATTTGTACGATTTATTGGCAATTTGTACAATGTCATGACAAATATACAGTTTGAAGACAAATTTACAATTCGATGAATAATTGTACAATATATTTGTGGTACAGTTTGTTTTCACATTATACAATTAGTCATAATATGTAAATAGCCTCTTTGTTTCCCAAAGCAAAGTTGCTCTGGTATTTGGCCATGCGGCATATTAAAGGCAATGTTTCACCTTACTGAAAAAGGATTAAACTTTGTAAATTTTACTTAGTACAAAAATGAAGTGACTGCTACTAAAAACTATGATATTATTTGTATCTTGAAAAGTCACTTAATTTTATACGAATAAAGTTAAACGAAATCGGAAAATAACTTCAGTATTAACCCTATTCCCTGCGGGCGGCCAGAATTACGTAAACCTGCGGGGGGGG
>VOPJ01003811.1:42901-79915 GCA_014673585.1 Semibalanus balanoides
AAATTCGGCTGTTCTTTAACATATTAAATTTTACTTTGAGTGGACAGTGTCCCTTTAATTAAACATTCAAACTAGAATCTTGAAACTTGGTGACTTTTCCTAACATTTTATTGCGCATCAAATCATGTGCTTTTTTGCAAACAAATGCATTAGCAGGGGGTCCAAGACCGCTTTTAGGGGGCATGTTCGGCCGTTTTGACCCAAAACCTCTGCATGGTTTATCACTTGTGGAAAGTTGTTTGTTGTAGCAAAGTTTAAGCGAAAACAGACATTGGTAGATAATTGCATGTTCTTTTAGATGATAATCTCTATTTTTTATAATAAATTTGTGAAAAACTGATTTTTGCTTCAAAATGATATTAGTTTTTCACTTGCATGAGGTTTAAAAAACGGAATATATGCAAGAGAAGACATGCCAATAAATGTTTGTTGAAAACTTCAGGTCGATATCTAAATATTTGATGACCTGAAGTCAGGTCAAATGCTAACTTTCCGTTATAAATACATGGTGAAAAATGCAAAATCATCAAAAAACACACATTATATCAATCCAATTATTTCATTATGCTGCCCCTGTAGCTCAGTCGGGAGAGCGCTGGGCTTCTGACCTATTCCGGTAGTGGCAGCCCGGGTTCGAGCCGCTTCGGCGCTCGCTATTTGCTCCTGACTGGGATGGCTTGCGGCCAGTGGCAGCGGTCGCATTGAAGGTCAGGTGACGTCAGTGAGCGGGGCGGACCGTGTCCAGGTATGTCGGGCACGTAAGACTTTCGTCTAAATTCTGCCGACCAACAGGAATTGTACGATCGGGTGGTGGGGTCAGGGTCTGCGCAACAAGCTCTGCTTAGCGTCGGTCCTGACCTCGGAAATCCACCCATACAAAACATTCGGACTAAATTTATAAAATAAAATAAAATCAGATCATCTTAGGCCCTCTCCGATGACCAGGATGCGATTTTTAGTCAGTGACCATTTGAAAGGTCATGCAAGGTCACGAACACTTTTTTGTCAATAACTCGTGACAGGATGACCGTAGAGACTCGCAACTGGTGCACAAACGTTTGTCTCGTCAAGCCGCATCTCTTCATACGCAACATGACCGACTTATGTCATCTTGACCTTGGACCTTAACCCGGGGTCAAATTTTGGAATTTACCAAATTGGTATGTTTCTAGCCGCAATGACTAGAGAAACACGATGGTATCAAAATCATTACTTTATATGCTTTGGGTACAAAATAATTCACGAAAAAAAATGAAAAACAGGTTTGTTACATTTGATGACCTCAACAACAAAAACCACTGACCTGCGGTCATTTCTGATAGCATGTCGACGAAAGACAATTTAAAAAACTTCCAAGTGCGCTTTTCGGATTCCTCCTAGCTGCCATAGTTTCCGAGATAATGGCAAGGTTTCTGGAATATTTGGCTAATATGACTTTTGATGACGTCATTTGACCTTGAAGATATTGACCCAGGGTCATTAAAATTTTACAAAATAAAGTTATTTGTAGAACCTACCCACAGACCAAAGTTAATGATTCTCTTATGTCCTTTGTCCAATAAGTCCCCGACCGATTCCTATACTTTTTCATCCGTCCAGGAATAGGGTTAAGGTTGTTATTTTGTTTTAATTTCTGAGATGGTCAGAGTTACCACAAATCGTATAACTTTAGCCACTATGCGTTACAGATCAGGTTTCTTGGCGATTTTCAGGCAATGAACAGTCATATTTCTGTTTCCATCGACCCAAGGACCAATCCAATTCCAATCAATACGTGCATACACGAAGCATGAAAATATAGTGCATCATTATGCTCTGATGAACAAATGTCAGAATTCGACATGACGACGATTCTGAACAAATGTCAGAATCTGACATTTGTTCTGACGAACAAATGTCAGAATGACGTCCACTAATGCATTATTTTTAGCAAAAAAATGTACGCATCGGTATTGGCAAGTCCTCGTAGGTATCGGCAAGATATTGCCAAGACTGAATTAGGATCGGGAGCGTTATCAAAAAGCGCATGCGGCACGCGATCCTGTTGTTTTCTTCCATTTCCTGAGTTTCGTGTTAAAGCTGTACATTTGCAGCTGGTACGATGCTTTATTACGCAGCGGTTTGAAACTACACAAATCAAAATCAAACATAAGGATTATAAAACGTATTTCCGACCAAATAGGCAGCATTTATGAAATCGAAACCCAAACACGATGCGTAGAACCAACCGGCCATCATGGCGACGTCCTCCAGCCCGGGGTATCGCCATCGGAGGCCGGGGGAGGGCGTCGGCGCCCCTAGATCGCCCCCCCCCCCACCGATCGGCAGGATTTTCACATTAGCCATATGAGAGCGGGGCCAAACACCGGGCTGGCCACGCTCACTCCAAATTGTGTGGCGACGCTCCTGGCTTGTCACCCTGAAGCCAACTTTAGCCAGCCCTCTCCACATCTAGCAGTCGAGGTGGAAAACAAAATAGGTGTAAAACTGAGTAGGCTCATTAACAACTGAGTAGGCTTTTGTGCTGCACCCAAGTATTTGGTTCAAACCATGAACTATTGGCTATTGGCTATGAACTATTGGCTCAAAATAACGTTATTAAAAATAGGGTAACTTTAAAATAAAAAAAATAGTCAAACTAGTCAACTAGCTAGTGTTCAGTCGAAACCTGACCATAAGAAATAACTTGTTAATTATCGAGGTGAGGTCCATATTTTTAGTTTTGAAACAGAGCGTGCACAATATTGACTTAAATTACGATCTTCCATTTGGCTACCGCTAAAGTTACCCTGATGGCTAAGTTTCCCTGAATGACGGTACTCACAAGACACATGCACGCACGCGCGTAATAAGTACGCACATACACGCATTATGTAAACTCTAGCATTAGTATTTACAACAGAGGGATAATATTTTGCACGATAGGGTTAACACCGTCACATATGAAAAAGCGTGGCGTTTGGCAGGCGGCGCCACGAACTGTCATGGCTACAAAGCGCCTTAAACACATTCACCCAACTACTACTAACACAATCAGTGTGAACAACACCCAGGAGATGTCGACACGCTGGTGCTGTGCGATGCTGGTGTTCGCTACACTGCCACCAGCCGCAGACACCCCAGACAGGCCACTGGCCAGTCAAAGTTCAGTACGTCGCCAAACACCACTCGGGACAGCCCCGGCGCGGCGGGGCAGGGGGGGGGGCAGGGTGACAGGCCGTTACAAAAGACGGGCGAGGCGCCGCCGACTGCCATGGCTGCAAAGTGCTCGAGGGCTGGTGCAGATGCTTTCAGGAAAATTGAAACCAAAGTCTGGGCGAAGTATCAAGTTCGATGATAGAGATTCTACGGAATCTGTCAAGAGATGTGTCTGCGAACTGCGATTTAGCAAGTTTCAGTGGTTGTTGTGAGTAACGGCCACAATGTTCCATGAAAAAGAATACATAATCGGAAGTGTTCCACAACAAAGCACTCTTGGCATTCAAATTTCAAAACAATGTCATATATTCAGTCGCACTGAATGGGCTGTCAGTTTTTATAGAGGCGCCGATGACGTATCCAACCCGATTCAGATCGGAAACAAGAAACAATCGGGCGCGGAGCTTAATTTCGTGCATTGACTGACGATACCAGCCTGGCTGCCGTCTCACCAACACTCCACAATGTTACCGCTGGTGTCCACACAGAATAACTATGTCATCTCCATTGCCAAAGCAAACGCATAGGATGTTGAATTGAAAGAAGCGATATCGCCTTAGATTTCCATCTTCTTTTGGCGAGGCCTCAACGGTACCTGACTATGGCTCGGCAGCATCATTTAAGCTCGGAATTTAATATGTATATATTTTATACCTTATAATGTTAATTAATATCTATTACCTTACACCTTGGTGCCTGATTCAGAGATTGGAATAGAAGACATTAATTTATAGTTTCACCACCAGAAATAAGTTGGACAGATAAGGCATCCAATGCAATGGAAATGAATTTCGCGGAACTATCCTTCCTGATTCAATCGGATGCAACTCCAATAAAGACGAAATGAGTTGAGATTGCACCCTTGTTTCAGCATACTATTGCTCTTATATAACACAGGGTCACTGTACTTCCTCATTCAATGTTTGCGAATAAACGCCGCTGGTTATTATTCAGCACACTGAATCGCGTCTTGCTTTCTCACAAAGGCAAGCGTTATTCACTATTCATGATATCCACTCGAGCCCAAGGTTCCTTTACTTAATAATACTGGAGCCCGGCTGGCGCGATTCAATTCAGAGCATAGAGCAACCAGGCGTCTGGGATGAGCTGAGGCAGCCAAGAGACTGGGACCACATGAAGTAGCCAAGCGACTGGGAAGAGCTGAGACAGTCAAGTGACTGGGACCAGATGAAGCAGCCCTGCCGACTACGCCGACAAACTCAAGAAAATGAGGGAGGAAGGGGGAGGGCGAGGGCGAGGGCGAGGGGAAGGGGAAAGGGAAAGGGGAAGGGAAGAGAGAAGAGAGAGAGAGAGAGAGAGAGAGAGAGAAGAGAGAGAGAGAGAGAGAGAGAAGAGAGAGAGAGAGAGAGAAGAGAGAGAGAGAGAGAGAGAGAAGAGAGAGAGAGAGAGAGAGAGAGAGAGAGCGAGAGAGGAGAGAGAGAGAGCGAGAGAGGAGCGAGAGAGCGAGAGAAGCGAAGAAGAGCGAGGAGAGAGAGAGCGAGAGAGCGAGAGAGCGAGAGAGCGAGAGAGCGAAGAGAGCGAGAGAGCGAGAGAGCGAGAAGAGCGGAGAAGAGCGAGAAGAGCGGGAGCGAGAGAGCGAGAGAGCGGAGACGATAGAGCGAGAGAGCGAGAGAGCGAGAGAGCGAGAGAGAGAGAGAGAGAGAGAGAGGAGAAGAGAGAGAAGAGAGGAGAGAGAGAGAAGAGAGAGAGAGAGAGAGAGAGAGAGGAAGAGAGAGAGAGAGAGAGAGAGGAGTTGGAGAGTGAGAGAGTGAAGAGGCGGATGGTCAGAGAGTGAAGAGGCGGATGGTCAGAGAGTGAAGAGGTGGATGGTCAGAGAGGTCAGGAGCTGTTGGCCACCATCCGGCTGTGCCGTCACGGTTCGTATTTTCCGCCGAGTGACGCGCGGTCACCATTAGTGCCACAAACTCTCCACAATAGCTGACAAGTTGTGTAAACGACGCCTGCGGGAGCGGGCCACCGTGAGAGGGGACGGGGTGGGGGGGAGAGGGTGGGGGTGAACAGTGGTGCGTGCCCACCACCTCCACCTGACACGCGCCAGCCGGGACAGGACGAGAAGAGACGAGCAGAGCTATCGGACCGAATGGAACGTCAACCGATGATTCAACTCACCAGTCAAATATATAAAACGTAATAGAAATAGAGTAGATGGCGGAGACATGGTTCCTTATAATGCTACAGTTAGCTTGGCGAAATGCCATGGCGCTAAGCGCTGTCATTTCTGTCATTTTCTCGCGCAGTTAGCGCAGCTTCAGGAATGAGCTACCGATTTAAGGAGACAGAAGGTGATGTATGTAATAAGACTATTTGCATTATCACGAGCTTTACCAGAGAACGAGCAGTAAGCCGCGGCGACAGTCAGCCATATAAACGGGTCAGTCTGGAAGCTTACAGACGAAAAGTATAATGCAACGACAGCATGCAAATATAACCTTTGGTGTCCTAGAATTTCAAGGAAGACAAATTCAACAAAAATGTTCGGGAAAACTGTGTAGGTAATAAGAAAAACGCTTTGGGTGTTGGGATTAATTCTCTTGGAGATCCAACGGAAGCAGGTCACCGATCTTTATCATGCGTCATGCGCGGTAGTAAAAATATGTATTTACTCTATTGGTAGAACAACGATACTTCTGGTAAAAAATAAACAAAATTACACCTCATTTTTGCAGTGATGATCCGATATTCAAACACAGGAACCTTTTAGAACGGCTATTTGACAGTAGTACAATGGGCGCCAAATAACCAAAGCAGTTTCAACACCACTAATCCCCAATTACCATCACCATGGCAATAGTGGAATGCTTTACAAGACAACAATGTTCAAAATAATTACGAGCGAGCGCTTCGCGCTCGCTCGTCTTTACGTGGTATATGGGAAAAATCTGATAATGAGCGGACCAACCCAACCCAACCCGTGGCGACGCTTTTGAGAAGCTTATATCTTTGCAACCGCACGTCCGATTGACAAAACGGGCTTCTTTGCTGAGTAGCCCCATCCAATAAATCCTGTTTTTTTATCAGTGCCGACTCATGTGGGTGACTACCACAGCGCGTGGCGCGTGCAGCGTGAGGGGTGTTGAAAGGTCTTTTGTCGCAAAAACTCCGCAACGGCTGGGCTGATTGTGGGCTGATTGTGTTCGAATTTGATGTGTGGTTAGGAACCCCTCAGCCGCCGCCTTTCCACTAGTCAGGGGTGAGGTGCCTCTGCACGTGCGCACGTGCACACCCCTATTCCATATCTCAGGAACAGCTAAACCGATTGTGTTCCAATCTGGTGTGTGGTTAGGGACCCCTCAGCCGCCGCTTTTCCACAAGTCAATGGTAGGGTGCCACTGCACACCCCTTTTCTATATCTCAGGAACGGCTGAAACGATCGTGTTCTAATTTGGTGTGTGGTTAGAGACCTCTTAGCCGCTGCCTTTCCACAAGTCAGGGGTGGGTGCCTTTGCACGTGCGCAAGTGCGCACCCTTTTTGTATCTCAGAAACTAATTCCGGATTGAGTTGAAATTCACCATACATTTCCTTCGCGCTCGCTCGTTCATCGCCAACTACGGCGCTTTACTGGTACTATAAACATCCACAATTTTGCTCCATCATGTAGCACTATGCATTTTAAAATGTAATGTAATATTAAATTGCAATGTCAATGTTAACTAAATGTAAAAGCGTAAAAAGTACGTGACAGTTCCCGTTGATTTCCGGCCACCCTAATGCCGGCCGGGGTACGACCAGGAGGCGTATCTGTCCGACAGGTGGTGGGCGAAGAAGGCCCGAGTAAGAACTAAGAAGCCGGGTGGCGTGCGGCTGCCGTACAGACGGTCGAGATTGGGTCGAGATCGACCGGGCCGCTGAGACGGTCGGCAGACGGCACCTCATTAACACACGACAGAAGCCTGGCTCCTCTCACGCTTCCACCCACCCCCCCCCCCGCACAAGACAGACGATGTACCGACGCACGTCCGCCGCCGCACCGGAGAGATGTATGTGTCGGTGTGCCGACCCCACGGCAGAGCCGGGGAGGAGCAGGGCAGAGTCGGGGAGGAGCAGGGCAGAGCCGGTGAGGACCAGGGCAGAGTCGGTGAGGACCAGGGCAGAATCGGGGAGGAGCAGGGCAGAGTCGGGGAGGAGCAGGGCAGAGCCGGGGATTAGCAGGGCAGAGTCGGGGAGGAGCAGGGCAGAGCCGGGGAGGAACAGGGCAGAGTCGGGGAGGAGCAGGGCAGAGCCGGGGAGGAACAGGGCAGAGTCGGGGAGGAGCAGGGCAGAGTCGGGGAGGAGCAGGGCAGAGCCGGGGATGAGCAGGGCAGAGTCGGGGAGGAGCAGGACAGAGTCGGGGAGGAGCAGGGCAGAGTCGGGGAGGAGCAAGGCAGAGTGGCGGAGACAGCATCGATATACAGGGTACTTGACGCGCCGGGACCAATACGACGCACCAGACTCAGAGCTAGCTTACCGCACCACGGGCGCCAACACTGCGCACCACTTCTCCTGGAAGTATTTGCTGAAAACCCCACGTTTCAATTTCTACGCCAGTCAGTATACAAAAGTAATTGTAATATAAATCCACTTGAGTTTTAAGATGCTTTACTTTCAGTGAAGTGCATTGCAACCATGATACGATGAAAATAACACCAGGCGAACATTAGCAGAAAACTTGTCAGAAGATATACTTTGATATTTCAGCCACTACTTGATTAAACAGGCTTAAGCCATGGTTTAAACTTGTGAGCTTCAAAAGAGACAAAATAAGCCGTTTCAAATTGCAATATTGTCAGCCGGAGACTGTTCATAAGCTAAAATGAAAATGCTTAAACCGAAAGACGCATAGAAGTGAATATGCGAAATCATAGAATGATAGGCAAAGGTACTGAGAACTTGATGAGCGCTGGTAGCGCTGGTAGCGCTAGCGCAAACGACCGCCATTAAAATAAACACACCGTTATTCTGACATTATCCCCCGACCAACTAGGGTGATTAATTCAACGAAGTTAGCCAGGATACGAGCGGATCAGTCTCAGGGGTATCACGCTACTGCATAGTCTGTTAATACACGTTCCATCTGCAAAAGCGATGACGTCACACGCGCACCATACCGATGGTGAATAGGCGGTGCTTAGTGAAGAGGCGGTACTTATTGTTGATTGCCTTGGGCAAGCACCAATCCCAAACGTATTTGCCTCCGAATGTCCAGCAGAGACAGTGAGCTCGACATGCCATAATCTGAGCGTCAGACCTCGGTTCTGGCATTGATCGGCCACCATCCTCAACACATACAGCGAGACTGCAGCAGTCGTCCGGGGCTCGGTGGTGACGGCGACGCTGGGGCAGAGGCTGCGCGTACTGACCTTGCCCTTCCTCATGACCTTCTCCACAGCCTCCCGGATCATATCGCCGTGGAACTGCAGGTTCATGTGGTTCAGCATGTTCGCAGAGCACAGCAGCATCGCCGTCGGGTTGGCCAAGTTCTTACCGACGCCCTGCTGGAACGTGTGCCGCGCGCCCTGCAGACAGAGAGGGCCAGGTCAGGTCACAGGTCACGTCACATGTCAGGTCACATGTCAGGTCACATGTCAGGTCACATGTCAGGTCGCAGGTCAGGTCACAGGTCAGGTCACAGGTCACATGTCAGGTCACAGGTCAGGTCACATGTCAGGTCACATGTCAGGGCACATGTCAGGGCACAGGTCAGGGCACAGGTCAGGGCACAGGTCAGGTCACAGGTCAGGTCACAGGTCACGTCACAGGTCACGTCACAGGTCACGTCACAGGTCACGTCACAGGTCACGTCACGTCACAGGTCACGTCACGTCACAGGTCACGTCACAGGTCACGTCACAGGTCAGGTCACAGGTCAGGTCACAGGTCAGTCAGGTCACAGGTCAGGTCACAGGTCAGGTCAGGTCACAGGTCAGGTCACAGGTCAGGTCACATGTCAGGTCACATGTCAAGTCACAGACAAGGCCTTAATCATATGTCACATGTCAGGCCACTCTAGAGCGTTTGATGCTCATCCAAATGGCTGCATGTGACCCGCGATGATCCAACTTTAAATCGTTTAACTCGCACTCAATGTTCCCAAGAACATCCTATTCATTTGCGTTGCAAAACAAACGTACTCGTGGGAATTCCGTTCATTCGCATTCGTCGCTCAAAGGAATATTTAATGGTAAATTAACGTTCCTTGTGACAGAAGCAGCAATAGAATTCGATGCATTCAGTGAGCTCAAAATAGGAGAAGCGCTGCATTCAGCGAGCTCCAAATAGGAGAAGCTCCGAGTACAGAGCCCTGCTGCTGTAATGCTGTATCAACGAGCGGTACCGGAGCGGAGCGGAGCGGGCGGGGGCCGCGCACCAGCGCCTCTCTGAAGTCCGTCTCACTGGATCCTCACAGCTGTATTGTTCTGCCGGTGTGCGGCCAACAAAGCAGACCAGGAGGCGGCCACCGGCGGGCCGGCAACATGGCTCAGTTCCGGCCCCGTGTCCGGCCGGCCGACCGGCACAGACGCACAGAGTGACCGGAACCCCCCCCCCCCCTGAGGCACGTCGGCAACCAGCTTTCAACTCTCCTCAGCCAGACCACATGGAGTGATCGCGGGAAGGTAGGCCGCCCCGCTCAGCCGGGTCCACAATAGACGTCGCGGAGCACGGTACCCAATAAGGTAAACGCTCGGCCGAGATGCTCAGCCCTCTCGCCCACACGTACCTCGTGAACGGTGGTTACTCCCGCTCGTGCGCGCGTGCGTCCCTGCTGGGGACCGGCTGGGGCGCGGGGACCGGGCTCTAAGAGCAGTCACCACATGCCGTTACATGGCGAGCGGGGAGAGATACCGCACCCTACTCCACGCTCACAACGTTAGAGGGAAAATCCAAACGGAAGGCGCACGGTTGATCAGAGAACAGACACAATGATATCTACGGCAACATATACACTATTTACGAATACTGAGTGCTGTCATGCAAGGACGCATCTCAGAAGAGAGTCGGCGAAGAAACACTGAAACGACTATGCTTTCATCCACTACAGGCTCAATCGGGCGTGAAGGGAATTGCAGATCAGTTTGACACCTATTATGTATTCGCACTGATCCTTCTCGAATGCGTAATTGTATATCCATTGGTTCTGTTTGCATGTGTGCATAGAAGGCAGCTTTTTCATCCCTAACCTCCTCTCAAGAGGTTCATGAGGTTCAGCAGATGGACGTGCCGTATCGCCTCCTGCGAAACGGCCGGTGCTATAATCGGCAGCTCAATTCTTCGAGCACGTCGAACTTTCAGCACTTCATTCTGCCAATGAAGTTGAATTGCGCGATTGGATGGCAGGGGACAGGGTCCATGCAACGGCCTCTGCTTAGCGAAGCTCTATGATCTCAGGAATCCATCCAATCAGCTGCTCTCAGAAATCCATCCCAGCAAAATATGTTCGGACGGAATGCAGACAAAAACGGGAAAGAATCACCTGTCTGTGGTCGCACGGTTCTGGGATAGTCAGATGTCACGGGCCATTACAGGCTCCCCGGGGATACTGGACACCGGCGGACGTGTGACAGGGGATACTGGACACCGGCGGACGTGTGACAGAGGATACTGGACACCGGCGGACGTGTGACAGGGGATACTGGACTCCGGCCGACGTGTGACAGGGGATACTGGACACCGGCGGACGTGTGACAGCCGACACCGGGTACAGTTCGGTTCGACTGTTGGACAGATCAGGGTACGGGATACAGTTCGATCACCTCTGCCTGCCGCGGCCTAGATATTACACCAGCCCCGGACTGCTGAGAGTGGACGGTGCTGCGAAGCATCAGTTAATTAGTGGCCCACGACAGACGGAGGCCAACCTGCTGCAGTGGCGGCTAATGCGGGAAGACAGCTGAAGTCAGACGGGACGGGAGCGGGAGCCAGAGCCTGGTTGATCGGGCGTAATATATATGTGAGTATATATATATATATATTATATTATAATTATGAAATATACTCCCTCATACTATGAAAGTATATATAAGGAAAGACTACGAGCTGCGAGTGTTGAGGGAAGGGGACAGAGAAGCGGATGGGAGAGGAAGAAACACATGAAAGAGGAGGATATGAACGAGGGAGGAGAGGCACGAAAGGGGAGCAGCAGCAAGGGGAAGGGAAGAAGAACAGCAAGGGCAAGGGGAAAAACTTGAGTGGAGCGGAGAGGCACTAAGTGCAGAAACAATGTTTTATTTGGGGTTGGCTATAACCAGATAGATACCATTTGATTAATGCAAAATAATCATTCCAATAGAGTGAGAGGGATAACCCTCCTGGTTTCCTGCTCGCGGGAGGCGCCACAGCAGCAGGCGGCACAGTACACGACCCAGTACCCGGCCTGGTTCAGCGCGCCCACAGTCGGTCTCCGCGGTCATCGGTCTGCCTCGCTGCGTGCCGAGGGAGACATCAGAGCGTCGCCGGCCCTGACACTGCCGAGCGGCGGCCCTCAGCGGCCGGCCGGGCGGGCCTGACTGAGTGGTCCGATCTGGCCTGCAGCACCGCATCAACAACAATGGCCGGCCGGCGGCGGCCGGCTGATTGCCTCGATCACTGTCGGCGCCACTCAGTATCGGCCACAAACGTCCGCCAGCACGGCCGGCACTGACTGCTGCAGTGGCGCGGTGAGAGGCCGCTGAGCACGGCCGCTGAGGACGGCCGCTGAGGACGGCCACCGGCAGACCCGGCCGTCAGCGCCAGCCAGACACGTACGTGCTGTGACGGCCGCTGGAGAAGCCGGCCGGCGCCACCCGATACTGGCCAGCAGTCGGTAAGAGAGGCATAAGAGAGGCACAGATCCCAGGGGCGGAGTGATGAACTATCCCGGCCGGCACCACCCAATACTGGCCAGCAGTCAGTCAGAGAGGCACAGATCCCAGGGGCGGAGTGATGAACCATCCCGGCCGGCACCACCCAATACTGGCCAGCAGTCAGTCAAGAGAGGCATAAGAGAGGCACAGATCCCAGGGGCGGAGTGATGAACCATCCCGGCCGGCACCACCCAATACTGGCCAGCAGTCAGTAAGAGAGGCATAAGAGAGGCACAGATCGCAGGGGCGGAGTGATGAACCATCCCGGCCGGCACCACCCAATACTGGCCAGCAGTCGGTAAGAGAGGCATAAGAGAGGCACAGATCCCGGCGGGATTGTCCACAGAGAGGCGGGCCCGATCGGCCGCCCAGCCTGCTGTCTGCCCGAGAGACAGACAGAGAGGACGTTATCAGGGGAAACATGGCGTGCACTTTAAGCGGAGCAGTCACGCCACTCATGTGTCGTGACTGACAATCCACGACCGGGGAATTCAACGGACTGATATCCGAAGTGGTGTGTCACTGTGGCATGGTATAATTATGATAATGATAACCAAGCATGCGAGTATTTTGTTCTGTGAGACATTTACTAACTGGGATTCACATACAGTCACAACTCACAGCGAATTTTCCTCATTTTAGTATGTGATGATTACAGTTTTTGGGCGCACCGACTACTTAAGTTCACTTGGCGGCAAGCTATTTTAGTCTTATGGACCTCCAGGCACTGTGGTAGCTGTGTGGCGCAAGTATATGGCGGAAATATTTGACGGTAGCGTCAGTTGCGTTGCCTTTTGTAGTATTTATCAAAGGGACAAACAATGGCAACACATTGCTGTGTAGCCAGTTATTTTTTGGGAATGTTTAGGACTGGTTTTTAAGCAAGCCTCCCAAAAAGGTAAACAAATTGACCGAACAATATGCTCTTTACACGCAATCGATGTCCTGACAACCCTACTACAACCAGAGCTGTGAAGTCGATCGGTGTCCAGGTGACTCCGACTCCGACCCTCCGGAGTCGACTCCGACTCCGAGATCGACTCCGACCTTATATAAGCTGAAGCTATTATCAACAGGCACAAAAAGTAACCAACCATGGCACAAATTATCCCGTTTTAAGATCGGAGATCATTTAATGGAAAACAGAAGTTCAATCAAATGGGTATACATCGTATGACCTCAGCTTTTTACTTCATAGTTCTTGAAGTCCAAAATGCTAAAACTACCATCCACATGAATATTAAAGCAATAATTAGATAATACAGTTAATGAATGAGACATTTAATTTGCCTGAATAGGCTACACACCACCTTAAACGAATATTAAAAGCAATAATTAGATAATAGAGTTAATGAATGAGACATTTAATTTGCCTGAATAGGCTACACACCACTTCAAACCTATTTCCGACTAATTTATTTCTAGTAATCGTTACTTAACCCGCCATTGACTGGAGGGGGGGGGGGGTATCACCCCTGAAGAACTTTCACATATAGCTACAAACCAAAAGAGGTTAAACGTGAAACTTTATGTATTTTATCTTATCAGTTGTATATCTTATTATGTCTTAAGTGCAGAAATAGAGCAATGTCGGCGAACATTTTCTAGATATAGCAAAGCTGGTGACGTCACTACACACGGGTTTGACGAAAAATCGGCTAACTATAACAGATTGAACACAGTGCATATTTTGGGCAAAACGCAACCAAAACAAAGTTTGAAGAAAGCACATGGCAAGGGCTACAAAATAGCGAACTCGGAGTTTGAAACATTTTGTTTTTTGACCCTCCCCAAAACACAAAATCAAAACTTTCAACCCCAGAATAAAAACAATGAAAGTGCACACAGAATCAAACTTTTCGACATCTTCAAAAACGGTTATATACTCCGAGAACAATTAAAAAACAAAACAAAGTATGAGTTATTAATGACGTATGTTTTGATTGGATTTTCGGTTTCAAATGACTAGCTACGAACAAATAAACGTCAGCACTGCATTACGGAGGCGAAACTGGTCAACAGACATATCTTTTTATTTAGATGTATCAATTTCGAATTTCGACCATGTGACTTGACCTTGACCTGGGCTTGACATCAACTTCACTGACATGAGATCAGGTGGTACAATTTCTATCACTATCCAATTATACGCGTAAAATAATCCATAAGCATGTGGCGTCCGAATTTCGCAGATCTTTTACGCATAGTGACATTTTGTGGCCTGACCTTGACCTTGGCCACAAATCTCACTTTAACTCATGTAGGATGTGAACTATGCGTTTAAAAGCACTTAAGGTGATAATGGTAGCAATCGAATGCTTTGTATGAAAATAATGGCCCATATACTCAAATGACTTGATTTTTACCTTTGACCTGACTTTAACCTGACCGTGACCTGACATGTGACCTCAATTTGAGAAGAAGAAAAAAGTATGTCTTAGATACGTTTTATTGAGAGCTTTCTAATACCGCCTTCCGCGTCTCGCTGCGAGCATTGATTCAGAAGATGACCAAGATGACGAATATCCCCCTCACACCCAGTCAATGGCGTTCGGATGAGACCACAGTCAATGGTGAATTAAATTCCTGGTGGTGGCATTTTGAGTCTGCGTCCGACGACAGACCATAGGTTCGATTTCGCCCACCGTGGTACCTACCCCATGATTGTAAATAATTGATTAGCGAGGGAATCGAACCAAACTAAGTCGGAGAGGCATGATTTCTTTAGACATCGCCTTCGGTGGTTCACGAAAATGCAACTAAAAACACTGTCCATGCGCTACAGCCCGTAACTGACGGTCGGAGTCGGAGTCGGCACAATTCTACCGACTCCGACTCCACAGCCCCGACTATAAATAACCATGCAACAATTCACTTGCAGGCGTAGAAATTGTTTTCAGTAGGTATTCGCACGACAAGAGCCACGAGGGCATGGTTTCTATGACCTTGGAGGTCGCGATAAATTGCGAAAAGTGGCCTAGTCCTCCTGGGAATGAACCATTCCCTATGAACGAGCATGTAATATAACTTGAGAAATCTTGGCATTTGGGTCACGATATGAACAATAACACTGTTTGCTGAAAGCTTTAAAGCCGATTTGCAACGTGTTTGATTCATGGCTCATAACGGGCGATCATCCCTCGTAAACTGCAGGCGCGACGGGGCGTTCCATATGCAATTGAGGAAGGAATTGCCACGCCGCTGGTCAGAATTCAGGCTCGACGCTCACCAGGCTGGCAACAACGATACTTTAGCCGCGGTGCCATCGGCCCAAAGCAGCCATTTTACGCCGGGACGCTGCGAAGAATCAGCAGAAAACGTTCACATGGAGGTGGCGATTTATGACGTGATCCAGGAAACATATCGCAGTCTTCGTCGAACGTGCTCAGAAAGGATAGCCGTGCCAATAAATTCAATGGAACAGATAATATAGTACACCCTAGATAAGGAACTGCCGAAGCGGAAACCATACACAGGGAGCTTTGGCGCAAGGCTAGCTGGTGCTTGAACTATGGACATTGAACAATATTTTTATTTAAATCAATTTATTCCGAACGTTTCGATGGGATGGATTTCCGAGATCATGATCCCCGCTAAGCAGAGTTTGTTGCGCAGGTCCAGGCCCCACCATCCGATTGCACCATTCCAGTCACCGGCAGAATTAAGAGACAAAAGTCCAGAGTTTTCTAACGGCTGAGGACGGTCCACTCGGCTCTCTGGCTTCACCTGACCTTGAGTGCGGCCTCTGCCACCGGCCGCAGGTCATCCCCCGCCAAGAGCAAATAGCGAGCCCCGAAGCGGCACGAACCCACCAAGCCAGAGTGGATCAGATCTGAAGTCCAGCGCTCTCCCGACTGAGCTACATGAGCGGTAACCACACAGTGTGATCTAGATATTTAATGTATTCGTCGTAAATACAGTATGCAGTAGAGGTGGCAAAACGTGGACCCGAGAACCCCGTCTCTAGACCCAGTCTGGACCCAGTTGGTCCCGGACTGGGTCCAGCCAAATGACAACGGGTACAGACTAGGTCCAACTTATGTGCCATGCTAATTTCCCGCAAGTACGAACTGACACGCAGGTTACTGTGTACTGTTGGCCAATCTGAACTGTATATATTTGCAACTACAAGAGTTAGTTGATTTGCTCTAACTGTAGAGTGCAGATTTGTCAATATAATTTGCGAAACGACATTTTGCTAGTTAGGTCCGCTGGGTCCAAACTTCCCTTGCACCGGGTATAACTGGGTCCATTTATGAGTTTTTGAAACCGGGTCGGGTCTGGGTCCTACAAATATCAACTTTTGCCACCTCTAGTATGCAGTTATAATGTTAGCATATCTTAACGAGACAAGACAATTAGAGCACCGACTCGATTCTCCGTCCGCAGTAATAAGATCTGAAAACTGAGTTAGATCACTTAAAGCCAGCAGCCTTATGACTTTTGAAAACCTCTGGCGGGCATCTCGGACACATTTGTCAACAGGCCTCAAAGCAGGGGCTCAAACGATCATTTGCGAGATGTGCAAAAAACGCTTATGGAGAATCGATGATCATTTGCGACGCGTCAAAAGACGCTCGCGGAGCATCCACGATCGTTACTCGACCCCTGGCTGGCTCCGCTGTCGAGCGGCTCGCTGAACTGTGATCCGGTCTCCAGACTCCATTAGAGCCCGGAGAGGTCACCGAGGCTCATACGGAGGAGCCACTCGGGAGAGCCGGTTCCGTATGCGCCACCAGGCCACTCGCAGCTGAAAGTCATCGACTGGAAGCCGTGCTAAACTGGGATTGCAATGGGCCGAATGAGAGCGTGTCGCGCCAGGCATGACAGCTACTTACCGCTACCGCCGGATGCTATTCGATTCAGACTTCAGAGAGGAGCGTGGAAAGTCGGCTCACCAGGAGTGAGCATAAAGAAGACAAACATTTACAGATACATTTTTTAGTTGAGATAGCCAAGTTAGTGGCTATGAAGTATATTTTTTTGTGTGAAAATATCCTCAAAATTAACACCTTGAAAAGCTTAAAAAATGAATATAACTATGCATGAGAAACACACATGGCCAATACCCAAACCAAATTTCAAAGCAATATTTCAATGTTTGACTGACTGATGGCTCCATAAGTATGCATAGGTCATCGGGAAACGCAAATCTTTAAGTACGATTTTTGTTTATCAGAAATGCCACCAATGCACTTCTGAGACCAAAATGGTTTTAAAAATATGTAATTTTTAATGAGACTTATGCATTTTAAGTTTTTACCTTATATGACCTGACCTTGACCTTAACCCATTAGTGCCCATGCGTACTTTTAAGGACGCGAATTAGGCTCCTATTTAAAGTCATCTCTCTGAGTTCTGGTGAAATTTAGACAAACTATAACTTAATCATAGATAGGTGAAAGCCCGGGCGTCCCGACAAACGCAGCGGGGAAACCCCGAAGCTGATTACCCTCACGCTAGAGGTCACTGAAGTTCGGCATTCTGTGAAAATGGAAGGAGGCTGGCGCCGCAAGAATGTCCGTCACACTCAAGAGAGGTTAAATATACTTGTTTGACCGTTATGTTTCTGTTTCTAAAAATCAATTTATGAACGTATTTATGCATGCCAAAACAGAAATTTCGAATATGTTTTCATCATAATGCCGAATATCGTTGTTGGATTCCGGAAGTACTTTAAAGTACGCTTGGGCATTGTCCCTGCTGAGAGGTGTAAGTGTAGAAATGTATGCAAAATGATTGCATATTTGCAATAATGTGACATATTCATGTTCTATATGTTTTGCTTCTGGTGTCCTTCCTTGTTTGGGACCTGATTAGCTGGGCCGGAAAGGGTGATAGTCCTTTTGGAGCGGTAGGAACCGGGTTCAATTCCCGACAGTGCCGCTCGCCTTTTTCCGAATTGCTGTCCCTCAGTTGGAAACAAGAGGTGCGCGTGCGCTCCCCATACCATTTCTGTAGCCCTGTGAGGCAGAAAGCCTTCGGGAATGGGCACGAAATATAACCGTGGGAGATGATATCAATAATAATAAATAATTGCATTATGATAATTTGGTATACCAAATGTGTAGTAAATAAAAACTGTGTGACGTGAATATATAACAAGTCCCTACCTTTTCATGGGCAGCTGGACTTGACGGTGGAGCAGATTCTTTTGACTTCTAGAGGAAAAACCACCCAACTCAACCCATCTGCATCGTCATCAGTCCCGCCTGATGCGGAATGAACGTTGTTCAGCGACGTAGGACAGCGATGACGAGGGATGGTGGGAACTCCCAAAGGACCCAATCATGTGGGTTTCCCGGCTGGATGAATCAGCGGCCGGAATGGAGACCCACACCGCCAACGACTCAGATGACGAAATTGACGCCTGGCTGGAGGATAGGGACCCTTCAGGAGGACGAAGGGTGTCACACGACGATGCCGTCCTCGACAACACACTGTCAGAGCCTGGACCATCCACACCAAATCTCACAAGGCAGAACCAAAGAGAGGGGCTGTGGGTGTGGAATCTGCTGCATCTGCAAAGAAGGGGATAGGAGTGGTGGGGACGATGCGGCAGAACAGGCTCTTCAAGCTCTCGTTCCCTTCCAAGCAGCAGGGCAAGAAGATGATGAGGGGTCAGACGGAGGAGGTGCACGTAGGTGAGGAAACCAAGTCGTGTAGTTTGGAAGGACTCCGCGCCTGTGTACAATCCGCCTCAACTTCGCGACGTCAACCCTGTGGGAAAGTGCAACAGGTACTCGTCGAAGGAGAAGCTGAAGGTGGAAGTGGAACCAACCCAAACACGTCAGTGTCTACAACGCGCACATTGGGAGGGGTGGACCTGTTGGACAGCATGGTGATGTGCTACGCCATCACCACCCGCAACCGAAAATGGTACTAGGCTCTGTACAACCGTTTCCTGAACGTGTCCCTCGTCGAGGCGTGGCGTCTGTACCACAAGGTAGGAGCGATCGCGGGAATTAAAGAGCAAGAGAAGATGCTTCTCTTGGACTTCATCCGGTCGTGTGTTGAAACAACTGTTATGCGCCATAGAGACATCAACACCAGCCGCGTCCACACTTCGTCCAACCCTCTCCTCAGCACCCTGCTGACAATCAAGACGGACAACGGCAACCACTTTGTGATCAAGACGCCAGGACAGGAAAAACGTCTGCAGACACTGCCAGAAGAGACTCATGGTAAGGTGCCGCCGTGCGACCTGGGCTTCATCCGACTGTTTTGAGGCTATCACTAGTAAGATGAAGTGCATCACCGGCAGACTGACAAGCCGTCACGTCAGTAAACGTTTTCGGCCACCGAGCGGCCCTTGAAGCGCACCCGGCCCGACGTGACGCTGCCAGCTGCATGCACATGCGTAAATGATGCGTGTGCCGGAGCTCTGAAAAGCAAGAACTCTGCCTCAGGTACTGCCCTTCCCCGGTCCAGGCGAAGCACTGGAACCACGGCGCCTTTCCCTCGGCAGATGTGCCATAGGAGCCGCGATTTCTGGGCAGAAAGCACTGAAACGCACTGACAATGATGTATTGTTGCTTATATTGTTCTAAATGATTGATTTGCAGGCGGCAATGAGCTGTATGATGGGTGCACAAGGTCATATATTCGTTCTTTGTTCAATAAATGATCTAGGGTGAACCAAATGTAAACTGTTCTTGATGTGTTGGATGATAGCTGATGCCATTTGAGAAGAATAAGTTGAAGATAAATGATCATAATATGGCAGAAATATCTTTATTGTTGAAATATATCAAATATAAATGTATAAAATATAAATGTATTGAAATATATAAAATATAAATGTAAACTGTTGTTGATTACATTTCAGTGGCGTATGCAATAGCTCACCGGTCACAGGTGTCCATAGGGACAGTTCCCACGCGTACTTTTAAGACGTACGCTGTTTTTACCAACTTCCGATTGAAATTTTGAAAATATCATTTTTGGGTCGTTATCCTGACCTCCCAGACACCATCCATACCGAATTTCATTAAGAAATTTCAATGGAATCTATGGTCGGGCACTAATGGGTTAAATGGAGTCAGGAGTACAAATGGCTGCTACCAACGAATTATACGTGTAAAAAACATGTTATGTGTCGCATGACCTCTAGCCAATAATGACCTTATTTAACATGATCTTGACATTTACCTTTGCTTACAATTCGACTCTTGCATATACGGGAGATGCATCACACCTTTGAGAGCACTTTGCGCGATAATGATCTCAATCAAGGCTTTAGATGGAAAGCATGGCTTACAAACTCAAATAACTCAATTTTGACCTGACTGTGACCTGACATGTGACCTTATTTGGAAAATTTCGCCTATGCTTTAGATGCGTCTCATTGAGGGCTTTCGATTGCTCTCTTGCGCGTCTCGCTGCGGTCAATGGTTCGAAAGATAACGACGGGAAACGCCACTTCCCCCCACCAATGACGTTCGGCTGAGACCCCAGCCAATAGTGTCGGGTTAACGATGCCCCAACTGCAGAGAAGCCATAATCCGGCGCCGCAACCTCATCCCGTTGGAGGGAATAATGGAATATCAGATTACACCTTATTCAGCGAACTCGCCGGGAATCGGTCCCGGAACATTTACCGTAGAAAGCCATTATGAACCATCAAACCCACCTGGGTCCTCAGCGGGATCACATCATACAGCTAATCCAGAAACTCCACTCAGTTGATATGCGCGATATGAAAGCCGCGACTGTATCATTCCACCGTTTACCTGGCGTGCTCGCAACGTTAAACAAAGCTACCTGCGACTGTTGGTGTGGAGTAAGCTATGAGCCGATGGCTTATTTGATAAAGGGGATTCCGCGTAAATCGTCTGGCTGTCATCATATCGCACCATCCAGGATATGAAACAGTTGTACCTCCGGCTGGGCGCCATGGAAATGGCCGGCAGAACAGTCTGTTATCCAACAGCTTACTTAGCCGCCCGTCAGGCAGACGAATCAACGTCCAGACAATTATGACGGATAGTGATAAATGGTGACAACACATGGGGATGATGACATATTCAGCCGCATACGTTTCCTGATATCAACAACTGTATCAGCACAACTTTCATAAGTATTTGACCAGGGAATACATTACACGGCATGCACACAGAAAGTGCGATAATATATAATCTCATTTGAGCTGAATTTATTGGTGCGTGAGCTGAAATGTACTGCATCCAAGATGGTACTTTCTGTATAACTGAGTTGTCCCAAAACAGCAGAATGAACGGCGCTGTCCTAAGCCACACATCGATCCGATCGGATCGGATCGGATCGGATCGGATCGGGTCGGGTCGGGCGGGGCGGGGCGGGGCGGGGCGCGGCGGGCGGATCGGGTGGGGGGGTCGGTTCGAGTCGAGTCGAGTCGAGTCGAGGCGAGTCGAGTCGAGTCTAGTCGGTCGGGTCGTCGGTCGCGGTCGGGTCTGGTCGGTCGGGTCGGGTCGGGTCGGTCGGGTCAGTCGGTCGGTCGGTCGGTCCCACGGTCGGGTCGGTCGCGGTCGGGTCGGTGGGTCGGGTCGGGTCGGTCGGGTCGGGTCGAGCAGGTCAGTCAGGTCAGGTCAGTCGGTCGGGTCGGGTCGGTCGGGTCTGGTCGGGTTCGGGTCGGGTCGGGCGGTCGGGTTCGGTCGGGTCGGGTCGGAGTCAGGTCGAGTCTAGTCGGGTCAGCGGGTCAGGGCGGGTCAGGGTCGGGTCAGGTCAGTCGGTCAGGTGGTTTCAGTCGTAGGTCGGGTCAGGTCGGGTCAGGTCGGGTCAGGTCAGGTCAGGCCTCATAGTCAGGTCAGGTCACGTAGGTCGGGTTCGGGTCGGTCGATCTCAGGTCAGGTCAGGTCAGGTCAGGTCAGGTCAGGTCAGGTCAGGTCAGGTCAGGTCGGGCTGGATCGCCCAGGAGCAGTCACATATTTCGTCGCTCCAAGTGCACCATGTCAAACACAAATCAAGCCACTGTTATAACCAACCCATGAGATTGACGGCTTACGCCATAATGTGCTGGAAACCGTCGTAACAGCATGCGGATTCAGAAACCACTGCCTGTATGCGGCTCGGATCCTGACCGGTATCACCCCGGAACAGGTCCCGTCCTGACCAGTGACATACAGATGCATGACACCCCGACACCCCGAGCGATACAGGAGTGACTCGGCCAGGAGAGCCTGGGAGAGGAGCAGAGCACCCGGGGCGCGGCACAGCTACCAGCTCAGCCGCCAGCCTCCTCATCCGCGCCAACCGGAGGTACATCTGTGACGGCCTACTGACCGACCGATGAGGCTTCTGGAGTCGGAAAAAGAGCTCCGCTCTTCGGCCAGCAGACGTCACCCCGTCAGAAGCTGACGACACCGACCGGCCGGATAAGTTCAACGCGCACTTCGCGTCGGTCAGCCCCGCGTCGCCGCCGAAGTTGCCTGCGTAGGTGCTGGAGCTCGGCCACCCCGCGCGTGCGTCTCTGCGCTGAGGCTCCATGAGCTCTTCCCGCGCGGTCGGTGTGGATTATGAGCCGCTGCATGCCGCTGTGAACTGGTCCCTGTTATCGGTCCCCATCTCCATCTCATCAACCGCCCGCTCCATCATCCCATCTGTCATCCCAGCAGCCTGGAAACTAGCTCGCGTCACTCCTGTCCACAGATCCGGCAGCCGCTCAGACTTTAAAAATTCAGACCCATCTCTATCCATCAGCTGTACTCTCCAAAATAACGGAAAAGATCGTCTCCATTCCACTCGTGGCATACACCATGTAAAATAACACATCATCTTCGCACCAGTACGCGTATCGACGAGTTACTCCCCGGGGGACACCGTGCTCGACGCTGTCCACTGGAGGTCAAAGCATGGCGGCCACGTCGCATCGTTAACGACGCTCGGCCTAGGTGAAGCCTTCGACAGCGTCGACCACGGCGTCCTCCTGGACAAGCTTGAATGGTACAGAATTCAGTCATAGTGTGGGAGCTATCTGAGTGACCGGAAGCAGATTGTGAGCGGCGGCTCCTCTGATCCTCTCTCATTAACCCACGGAGTAGCCCAGGGGTACATCCTCGGACCAATCCTCTTCCTCATCTCCATCAATAAGCTATCCTCCTTCCTCACCCACGGCCTACTCCTGTCCTATGCAGACGACACCAAACATCTCGACCACTGCCTAGTCCCCACGAACAGTCGCCGGCCTATCCGATCTCAGGAGGAGAGCTGAAGAGTCTATCGTCGATCAATACCAATGGTTCCAGCCAATAGCTTACAAATGAATCCAGACAAAGCTTTCTTAACTCACATCGGAGCCAAGCACTCTAAAAAACGAAATAATTTCACGGAACAACATTTCAGACCATTCAGGCAGGTGATATGAATGCCCAATCTTACCAAGAGGCCAATCTTACGACGTGCCTGGGTAATAAGTAAGATTTAGGCCAACGTACGTAAGTAAGAAGAAGAGAACTAGGCTGGTGATATGAATGTCCCCGGTTCGATCCCGATAATTAAACCTTTTGTAGGCCAACGAACCATTATGCCGCAGTGTCACTGCATAGCCTCAAGGTACCCGTGATGGTTATAGACGTGTATGTACTAATAGGGAGTGTTTACTGTTGAAGCAGCACGCGCACTTTGCATCTTTCTCCCTCCCGTCACATTGTATGGTATGGTATTACGCAGTTAATGATATTATGTTAGTGCATGGCCGAAGACTGTTTTCCCATTGACCATGTGCTTAACTATAGCGGTGTATTAACTGGAGTGTTAATACACTCCCAAAAGTGATAATACACTGCTAAGCCTCAGGTAAATGACCCTGCAATGAACTCTTGAAAAATATGTGCTTCTGCTCTAAACAGTCACTCTTCGGCCATGCACTAAATCGTTTTATGCACTCGTGGCATTACAGATTCAGTTTATGAACTCGCCTTCGGCTCGTTCATAAACTGAATCATTAATGCCACTCACGCATAAAACTATATTAGCACACAGACCGAATTCGTAATAACCACCGCGTGTATTAACTCTAATAAATGACTATAACTGCAACTATGATGACCCCGGAATGGGTCACGTCCTGACCGGCGACATCCTGTCCGCCGTCCTTAGAAGCAGACCGTACACTGAATCAATATCGAGCAACGATCGGCGGCACGAGGGCAGATCAGCCGCCGGCACAGAGATCGTAATACAGGGCTGATACGGTAGTAATACGACGGCAGGACGGCGGTGGTATGACGGTGGCATGACGGTGGTATGACGGTGGTATGACGGTGATATGGCGGTGGTATGACGGTGATATGGCGGTGGTATGACGGTGATATGGCGGTGGTATGACGGTGGTATGACGGTGATATGATGGTGATATGACGGTGGTATGACGGTGATATGGCGATATTGCAGCGGTGGTACGCCGGTACGGTGTTACCACGTGTCCGCCCCGTTCAGCCAAACCGGCCAAACCCATACACCACTTTCCAGCCGCCGAAAACTAAGTTACAACGAGGTACTTAAGCAAATGGTATGATAAAAGCAGCGCACACATTCCGTCCAATCTCATCATGCCTTTACAAACATAACATATCACGATAGTACCCAGTTGGCAGCTTTCTAGAGTCGCGGCGGCTTCAGAACCCCGCTTCGCTGCTGGAAAAATCGACGGCTTTCAGTGCGACCGGCAGTGCGCCTTTTCAGCGGCAGCCCGTTAGCCAAATGGGCTGGCAGTATGTATAGAGCGATATCGCCGTGGCGGCTGAAACTGACCGGTCTCCGCCGGAGCCGGGGCAGGCCGCGTCCCAGCCGCAGCCGCAGCCCCCGCAGCCCCCCACAGCTGACCGCCCCGGACAGCCACCATTGAGCGCGGCTGACCAGTCTGCGGCGACCAGCGCGCCGCTGGTGGAGCCAGCGGTCGATCCAGCGCGGGCTGGTTCCGGACCCGCATGTCGGCCGGAGACCTGGAGAGCGAGCCGGGACCGCGTGCCAGACCGTACGGAGCCATTGCGGGGACGGGGGTGCGGGGAGCGCGGAGACCCGCGCGCACTCGGAGACGGCCTACACAAGACTTTACGGCGGCCTTCCGAGCTCTGGTGGGTGCGGGCCCCGCTGGTAGTCGAGTGGGCCGTATGGTGGATCCCTGTCTTTCACGGTTCTATGTCAGTGTTGCGGTAGATGCGCGGCGAGCCGTTGTGCTGATTCGTACGTCTGCAGCGGTGAGGCGTTGTACGCATGGCGTATCGGTCCGAGAGGTTAGCAAAACTTCTTGAGCAAGGAAGAGGTAAGAGGTGCAGATGCGAAAGCACGGCGGAGTGCGTCTGAAGGGGCATTGCGTTAGTGTTAGGCTGAAGTAGTGGTCGGCCGTATAGTGACGGGACGCGCGAGAAGCGGCCCGATCCAGCGGCCGACCAGCGGCCGACCAGCGGCCGACCAGCGGCCGACCAGCGGCCGACCAGCGGCGACCAGCGGCGACCAGCGGCCGACCGAGGCAGCATGGCAGAAGTTTGCGCCGTTGATGGCCCACTGACAGGCGCATCACACCCACTGATAGCCCCGACTGAGCACCGCGCTCGGCGACCCCAGCAGACCGCTGCAGAACCACTTCACACTCCGAATAACTTCCCAGACGACTCGGTAGGCTCTGCTGAACACTGCAGTCAAGGAGCTGAAGTCTGAAGCCGACTGTCTGACTCAGGTCAACGTGTCCAGCGTCGGGTCTGTGCTGCCGTTTCATTGACCCGATGGGCTCGAATTCTCTCATCGAATGATTCTCCGGTGTTTCTGCTGACCCCCCGTCACCGTCACTCCCCCGCCCCCTCTGCCCCCTCGCCAACACTCACCGGCTCGAAGACGACAGCGTCGGAGCTATAGCTGGCTCCAGCGACGACACCAGCGCCGCCCACCAGGCCGGTGGCCAGGTTGTCGATGATGCTGCCGTAGAGGTTGGGCAGCACGAGCACGTCGAACTGGTGCGGGTTGGACACCATCTGCATCGTGCAGTTGTCAATGATCATGTTGTTGAACTCGATCTCCGGGTAGAGCTCCGACACCTGGCGGCGGAACCATAGGTTAGACGGGGTGTGGATGGGAGCACCGCGGTAAGGGCAGAGGAAGGGTGCTTATACAAGGTACAGCAGGGGGACGGATGTTGAACTGATGTAAAACCCTCGTTGTGGTGACAGTGGCGGCACGTTGCCTGAAAATTCAGAACCCGTCACCGTTGAAATGCGGCTGCAGTGTCCATTTTTAAGCTCAATTTAAAGCCATTCTGCTCAAAGCAATGCTATTCCCGCAAGACTGACAGTGTTCTGACAGCCAGAACGTGTCCGTGGAGAATCGACGCTGTGATACAAGACACGCGGACATTTATAGAAGACGAAGATCAATAGTGGGACAACTGGACTAAGTACGCTGTAGCACGCCACTTAGAGATCATACGGCACGCCAACCCTAAGCGCGGCCGCACATTGAGCCCCTCGGCCGTGTATTACCGCGACGTTTCCGCCATGTCCAGCTCGTAAGTCGCGAATGGATACCACCAGCATAGCTGCAAACTCGTCCTTCGTGCCTCGGTCGCCACTCCACCGAACTTGCCGTCAGTATTATCGCATTGGCAATGCGACAATGCGGCGGCATTGCTATTACTATTTCTAAAACTATTACTAATATTATATTATTGACTATTAGCCGATTCTGTGGCAGAATAAGTAAGGTGCTTCATGGGCAATGCGACATTGCTCATGAAGCACCTTATTCATTCCGCCACCAATTCAGATATTAGTCAGAGTCAATGTTTTTGATTTACAAATAAAGCACTGAAAATGGTCTGGTGCAGGAGGCAAACAGGAGGCAATACCGTATTTATGTACCTGTACATTTTGCCTAGTCAATTGGCGAGCTCAGTGCAAACAGCAGTGCATGGCTGACGGAGAGTTAAATTTAGGATGCTGTAAATCAGTGTTTCTCAAATAAGGTGTTTCACCCCACGGAGTAATGAATCCTTCGACCGTGGTAACAGCCATTGGGCAGCTAAGTTAACAGTTATAGCCGATCCGGTTATTGATGACGCAGAACGCACGAACTTAAATCACAGTTTCTGTTTCACCATCACCCCATTACCGCAAAACACATACAACCAATTAATGATAAATCATTTCCAGCTTTTGGTACAGAACTAATATATTCAACAAACGTCTGGTCTGTTTACATTCCTGTTCATAAATGGCGCTAGTAGTTAATGCCTGCAGTTAATGCTGTACCGCATAACTCGAGCCGAGAACTGCGGTCTGCACGATGGAGGGGTGGGGGTCCGAGTCATTCTGGTCACCAGCCGTGATAAACACACACCCCTAACGCTGAGCACCACTGCAGTGTACACTGTCGAGCCATCTCACCTCCTCGCAGCAGCGCAGAAACAGGCCGTCTCCCAGCTTCATGATGTTGGCCTTGTGGACGGCCGTCACCCGCTTCCGACCGAACTTGGTGGCGTAGTCGAAGGCGAACTTTGCGATCCGCCGGCTCTTCTCCGCTGTTGTAATCTTCAGAGACTCGACCACGCCCTGCGCAGTGTGGAGGAGATAGTTAACAGGCGGCCGGGATATACTGACAGGTCTATCAGGCCGACACGTCCCACTGACGGGTCCCTCAGGCCGGTACACCCCACTGACGGGTCCCTCAGACCGGTACACCCCACTGACGGGTCCCTCAGACCGGTACACTATTCCCAGTGTACGCGGGTTCCTCTCGTGCCGGTACATCTCCCATCTGACTGTCCTCAGGCCCGGTTACGATTCCCCAGCCGACGGGTCCTCAGGCCGGTTACACCCAGTTGACGGGTCCCTTCAGTGCCGGTTACATTTTTCCTACTGACGTCGCGTCAGTATTTTGTCTATGTTCTAGTACATTCGTGGACGGGTACCTCAGTGCCAACAGACCCCTACTGACTCGGTCCCTCACTCAGGCCTGGTGTACACTTCCCATCTGACAGGGTTTCCCGTCTTAACCGGTACATGGTCCACTGACTACCTCAGAAGCGTAGCACTATCCGACTGACGGGATCTCAGCGCCTAATTTCAGATCCTCTCTATCTGACGGTTCCTCAGCCGGTACAATGCTCCCTGTACAGTGTTCCTTCAGATCCGCGCTGACGGTCCCCCTCTAGATCATGCACAGTCGTCGCTACCTGAGAGGGTGACTTCCTTGTCAGGCTTCGGCGTGCGGGGCACATCCTACTACGGGTCCCGCATGGCCGGGTACATTCCCACTGTATCGGGCCCTCGGTACCGTCCCACTCTGTACGCGTCTCTCCTCCGAGGTCTCGTGGGGTATACACTCTGTGCTTGCTAGCGAGTTCCGGGCGTTCGTTCTCTTTGCCCGGCCGTCTGGTACTGTATCAGCAGTGGTGCAATCAGTACGGTGAATCCACCGTAGGCCAGCGGAATCAAAAGTATAGGTCGTGCCCAGTTGACGGCCGGCCGCCTTGTGCGACAGTGGCTTGTCCTGAGGTACAACTGTATATGCCGTGCGATGCACGGCTCTCGTGTCGCACCCTGTCACAACTTGGATGGATGGCTTAACTCATTAATGGCTGGACAGCGCGGTTCTGACGCAGGTGCACGGTGATTGAACCTATTCTTGCCCTGCTTTGTTGTGAGGCTTTCCTATATCCAGAATGGAACAGACTCGCTGCGTGATTGAACGGCGCAGCAATTAAGCAGTGGGTTCGCCCTATGTTGAATTACAGCCTTTGACATGTCTTTGCACTGTGCTGCCTTATCTGACAAGCAGCACTACCGTTTCAGGGAGCAGCGGATCCGAATATCTTACAAACTCTAGGTGGAAATCTCGAACAAAACTTTGAAAATGTTACATCTAGTAGTCCCAAACATAAAAACATGTTATCATCATTCTGGTCCACAATTTGAATGTTCGCGATTTGTGCAGATTTTTTTCTAGTTACTCTGTATACCTTTGAATCGATATTTCACATCTCTTAAGGCTCTTCATTGGATATGAGTTGTGCTGTCACTTCGCAGGACACCGACACTGGCGAATGTGAATTTGAAGGCACATTCGTAGGACCGTAGGACTGTAACTTGGACACTCTTCGAATGCTCCGCAAGCCGAGTATTGAAATTCACATTGGCTACACTTGTTACTGATCCGTTGACCACTCCTCTGGCCCGAGTAGTTGAACTCGAGTTGGTACGAATGGCCCGTGTCCCGTACTGACCTTGACACTCTCCAGGGCCGAGTATTGAACACGTTGGTATACCGTACTGACCTTGACACTCTCCAGGGCCGAGTATTGAACACATTGGTATACCGTACTGACCTTGACACTCTCCAGGGCCGAGTATTGAACACGTTGGTATACCGTACTGACCTTGACACTCTCCAGCGCCGAGTATTGAACACATTGGCATACCGTACTGACCTTGACACTCTCGTGCTCCAGTGCCGAGTACTCTCCCTCCGTCTGTTCTCGGATCACCACGAAGTCGAGGTTCTTGTGCCGCGTGGGGATACCCGGGATGCTCTTGATGCAGACCACGTTCGCGTACAGGTCCAGCGCGTCCCTGTCGCCAATACAACGATCCGTTAAACGCGGAAGTGCTCCTCAAATGACGAAGGGATAACCTCCACGCACGGTTCGTTGGAAGGGTTCGGTGTCAAACAACGGGAGATTCATCATTCGAAAGCTGAGCTCACGTGAAATCCAGCGATGTAAATTTTTCGAAAATCCATCGAGCGCTTCTTTTGTAAATTGACGTCCGAAATCGCGCCCCTTTCGATTGGCCAGAGCTATCGCCTATGGTATGGCGAAAATGGAGACCAATGACATGTCTACCGATTCGTCATGCTCTGCACGTCAAGGTCTCATAGAATGCAAAACCATTAGATGGTTTGGTTGGTTGCATGGCTGCAGCAAAGCCAAGCGCTCCCGGTGTCAGCGCTAAGGCCCCCGTCAGTCAGGGTCAGGTCATGACCTGACCTTGACCGGCCAGCGGCCGACCAGTGGCCGCACCGTGGCCTCTGACGTCACATCGTGTACAGACTCGAAGTTGGCCCAGCCGGGCCGGTGCCCAGTCTCGGTCAGAGGCTACGTTTGGCAAATATGGTGCATACAATTGTCCAAAAGTAACGTTGGAATAATCGGAGGTGGCTGGAAATTTGTCCACGATCTCCTTGGATAGCTAGGCTAGTGGACGGAGCTAGGCTATTCAACATGCGATGCACCGTTCGTCCGTGACTGGCCGAGAGCCCGCTCCGTCAGCCGGGTCGGCGGCGCGCAGTGCTCAGCTCGCGAGTCGCGAGGGGCGATTCTGCGCGTGAGGCACAAGCGGGAGTGAGCCTTAGTGCCGACACCGGGAGCGCTTGGCTTTGATGCAGCCACGTAACCAATTAAATCATCTAATGGTTTTGCATTATATAAGACCTTGACGTGCAGGCATGACGAATCGGCAGACATGTCATTGGTCTGCATTTTCGCTATACCATAGGCGATATGACTGCCGGCCAAAACAAAGGGGCGCGATTTCGGACAAAATTTCGATTGACAGAAAAAGGCGCTCGGTGGATTTTTGACAAATTAACATCACTGGATTCCACGTAGTCAGCTTTTGAATGGTGTATATCCCGTAGTTTGACACCTCCGAACCCTTCCAACGAACCGTGCACGGTGCTAGTACACAAGAACAAAATATAAAGTGCGTACAATTACTACCTACTATAAAAAAGCAAAAAAGCAGCATTGTTAAATGATACGCTTGGTTAAGTGACATACTAACCAGACTAAGGAATCTAGGTAGCACTGCTTATTAATATGCCTAGTTTAGTACATGTGAAGTGTTAACCAAACTAATTGCTTATCTACACAAGGCAAACAAACGTCAGCAGATTCAGCTTCAGAACCACAAACATCTCAAACTGTCAGCGCCAGCGTTCGCAAGCACCAGGTAAACACGGCATGGTGAGTAAGTTGAATCGAACAACTCGTCCAACAGCGGCAGGAACTGAATGGCCCTTATGGGATCGCAAAATCAACCGTTACAAGTAAAGGTACTTTTCGCTGCCATCTCCACACAATGGCAACATATCTCCAAAACGTTACAAGGACAGTAGGCATTTACCCGCTGTTCACTGAGCATCGAACTGGAATCTAACTTACTATTGAAAGATTCTCTGCCAGTCCGCCTATCCAGGAAACTCGGGTGTATGACGGGTAAAGCAACGTATTATAGGTACGACGGGTGTGCCACGGGTAGTACGGGCTATCGATCTCTAATTGTTTATCACTGGCTTGCACCACCACTCAACCTGTAATCGTCCAGCGGAGCGGACGGGTTAGCACTTAGCACTAGTGTTAACTGTTCGCAAGCAGGCTTCGAAACAATCTCATCCGTTGTTTAAATCTCCAACTTCATGCAACATGACAATCGATAACAAGCGTAAAACTGCTTTTACAAAACTTTATAACTTGTTAACTTTGCCGCAACATTAATATAATTACATTCGCTACTTGTAAGTCCGTATTTGTGACTTCTCTTCGACGATAGTCGGAACAGAGCCGGTGTTAATTCAGACAAGTGGAATAAATGAGCGATTGATGAATGAGCACCCGACAGGACCGGCAGGCGGCAACCGACACGCAAACTCCTGACATCCGCTGTCAGACAACCGTCAACCGCTTCTCCCTCTCAAGGCACGTTTAGGGTCCGTTCAGCACCGCAAACCACATCATTTGTCTTCAGCTGATACATATTCACTGCGCCACTTTGCAGCTCAAACTATCAGACCGGCAGCAACGAAAAAACAGAAACAAGAATGCCCCACCTGCCGGTGACGGCTGTGGCTGCGCTTCTCTCACCTCAGCTTCTTGTTGAGCGTCACGAGCTCGGCGGTGTTGGAGTAGTCGGGACTCTGCAGGATGCCCTTCAGACAGGAGCCGTTCCGACGGATCGAGTTGACGACGTCCGCCAGCGGCGACGAGAGCGAGTAGTGCACCTCAGACAGGAAGTAGGTCTCGAAGTCGACCGGCACCCCCGCCGCCTGGAGACGACCCACCGGCAGCGTTAGTGTACATACAGGGCGACGCGGCTACGGTACTGGCTACGAGCTGTTGACGCCACTTACCACATCAGCTGCGTGGCCACCGACAACTGTGACGCATTGCTAGCTTAATATGCTAATAGCAGCCACACGGCATACTTACTGGCGATGAGTTGAGCTAAACGACAATCTGCACATCTCAGTGATAAGGACTATGGTGATGTGGTCGTGTGGTGGTGATTTAGGGCGCCGTAGTAACGTGGTAATATAGCGCCCATCATATGAATGGCTGACATGGCCCTGCGATGGCTTACACCGAGACGCCACCAGCGCCAGTGATGGTGTTATGAAGCCCCGGGGACGGGAACATTGCGCAGGTGTGTACGACGGTTTTGATTTTTGACCCTATGGGTGAGGGGTGGGTGAGGTGAGGGGTGACGTCGTGGGCCGGGGTACTAAGACTCGAAGGATCGCAATGCAATTTTGCATATTTTGGCAATTTGGCTGGCTTATAATGCAACATGGTGTCAAGTGGCAAGCTTGCATCGACGAAAAACAAAAGTTTAAGGTCACCCTTCCGGGCGGGCGGTCCTTACCTTAAACACCTCCGAGACGACATTGCACAGCTCCGGCCCCACGCCGTCGCCAGGGATCAGGGTACAGCTCAGGTTACCCTCCGGCTTGGAGATGGGCCGCTCCTGGGGAGAACGGAACGTAATAGGGTTAACACACAGGCCCACATACGCGACACTTACAGCATACGCACAAATGGTTACTTGTGGGAAAATATAATTATATGACAGATGGACAGCAGACAAAGGGGTCAGTCTGTCATGGGAACATTGTGAATGGTATGTTGTTGCACTTTTACAGCGAGCTTATTATGACCTACTAATCCCGCAGGTCGCAATAGGGCCTCCGCCTATAATTCGATCATTGTTAATATACTACATTCCTTAATGGTGCTTAAAGGGAATGTTTTACCTTTCTGAAAGCTGTCAAATATACGCCGGATTAGTCAAAAATGTGAAGTAAGTGCTGCTGAAAATAATGAAAATATTTGTTTATCAAAGTCACTTAACTTTATAAAAAATATGTTATTTAAACTTGGGACAATGACGTCATCATTGAGCTATAGGGAGCTACAGAAATATGGCACAGTATTTGTAGAAAATTATGACGAGTTGAATACAAATAATTATTTTGTTATCGTACTCGTAGCAGGTAAATCACAGCAAGGTTCGAGAAATACAAGTAGTTTTTCTCCCAGGACCAACAATCTTGAAATGGCTGTCAGCCTTGCATAGACCCCCTTTTTCAAATTCAAAACGAAATTGCTTAAAAACGATTGAGATTTTTCATTTAGGCTTCAAAAACGGTCAAAGATAATGACCATCTCAGTTCAAAATCAATACAAAGGTGAAACATTTCCTGGACATGGACAATATTAAAGCATGGACATGAACAACAAGGTGAAACATGGACAGTGCGAGAACATCCATGTATGTACGGATTAACACATGATGCATTAACATGTACTGCACATGATGAATTAACACATCAAGTGCAGACGTTCCCATAGCACGATCTCATAGCATGGTAACAGTCCCAAATCCCATTCTGACTTCGCTCGTCAGGTCTGGCAGCGATTTGGGGCACCAGAACCACCAGCGTTACACTCATACGACACTAAAACAGGCAACACACACCACACAAGACTTCGCGTCCGATTAACGACACTGAATGCACACCTCTTCCGAATCCAACACCACAGCACACCAAGTCCAGCATGCACTGCGGCACCGCACGAAGATAGCATCCATTACATACTTGGTGCCCTGATAATAGCTCATGATCAACTATCATGCGCGCATACAAATATCATACCCAACTTCGAGTATCCTTCCGGCGTCAACAAAAATTGGAACATCTCCTTTTTGGCAAAATCTCACAAAGCAGGGAAGCTCGTTGGCCACACTTACAACATTCATATGCACCCGTCGATTCATCTCCACACTCCAACATAGTAATACTTCATTGTTGACTGACTCGGCTCGTGCCTGGACCCTTTCATGAGTCAAAAGGTTGCTCGGAGGGTGTGTTGGCGGGGTTGGCGCTGTCGATCCTCTGATTTAGTTATTCTCTTATTATTGTTATGTTTATCTGTTGGCTGCTTATGTTGATTTGTCAGTTTGTATTATATTTGTTTACTCCTTAGGAGAGGCGCTTTTATTTTAAGCATTGCTTTGCGCAAATCCGTAATGTATTTTCATTTTGATTGTATTTATGTTAATAAAATACTCTGAACTGAACAGCACGGAGAAGGGATATACAGGAGGTGCCACTCCGACGGCTTTGGCAACAGCATGGCTTTACAGAAGCCAGCAAGGAAAAACGCGGCGATAAGCTTGATGCTAGATGCTATCTGAACAGCTAGAGGCTTTTTAGAATAGCACATGTAGATACAGTAGACACCGCTTATCGCGCCCACGGTTAATACGCCCAGCCGCTTATAACGCCCAAGATGGCCCGGTACGATAATTATTGTCCAAAAGTGTAGGCAGAAACTCCACTTATAACGCCCACATTTCGGTTAAAATGCCCAGTTCAGCGCGCGCTAAGCCATCGTGTGGCCCACTCCTGCCGGCTCTACACGTGTTCAAGCGGCCGCGGTGCCGCGGTTTTCGCTTTGTGTCTCCTTCAGGTTCAGATATATTTTCACCGAGGATCCACACCAACGATGGCTTTTCACCTGGCACGTCATTTTAGATCAAACAAGTTATGGGGCTACGAGCCACTGAAGCGGCTAACACGGTGCAGATAAAACATAACAAGTGACATAAGCGTCGTGCAGCCAATATTGTACGCTTCAGACAAGCACGGAAAGCGGGGGCATCCGGATCCAGCCCGTAACTGTTCAACAGCTCGACACCGCGAGTGCACAGCCTACGTCGTCCGGCCTCGGTTCGGATTCGCGGTCTTGTGATCTGGTCAGCGCGCCTGGTGTTGTCATGGTGTAGTTCTCGTGCACGCGGCCCGATGGTGTCACAGAGATAAGCGGGATGGCCTGTGGTGATCGCACGCTGTACTGCGCATACAGTATAGTACTCGGCGAGTTCAGTGGCTCGCATCCAGCCGAGCTGCTCGATGACATCAGAAATGTGGTCATTTCGTCGCCTCCCACAGACCACACGAGCGCAGAAGTTCACAGTCTTCTGAATGCGATGCATCTATGTTACTCCACACGAATCATACACACTCATACAGTACCGCACCGCTGATATAACAAGTGCCTCGACGATTATTTGCAGTGTGTTTGCAGGCAAACCGTGTCATGTCGAGTCCGGCCGCACCGTGGCGCGTTGAAGCTCCGCACAGGCCTTGAGAGGAAAGGTTTCGAGAACATGCAAAGGTTCGAAACGTTCGCCAATGACGTACACGAATTTAAGTGTGAAAAGAATATGTTGAGGCAGCAAACGTTTTGGTTTTGTTTTGTTCAATTAATACCTCTGGTAATAATCAACTGTCTTTTTTGGTTGTTTATATGGCCATATTTGGAACTTCGGATAAAGCGCCCGCCGGTAATTACGCACAGAAATGGTCCCTATGTGGGCGTTATAAGCGGCGTCTACTGTATATAGATTAACAGAAAGTGAGCAAACATCACATTTTAACGTACAAATGGGTCCCATATGTCCCGGGCTGGATATATAGATAACAGAAAGTGAGCAAACACCACATTTTAACGTATAAATGGGTCCCATAGGGCCCCGGGCTGGAGCGGGCGGCCGAGCGGCTTTTCCCTTCTGAAAGAAATCGGCCTGGTGAATATGGCAGCCCTGCGTTGTCACCGAAAGCAAAGGGAAACCCGGAGCGTGGCCACTCTTGTATATCCCTTATCCGTGATACAGGAAATATGCCAGGAGACTTCACATCTGGTAGCAGCTAACACTGAAATGCATAAAGCTGATTATCAAGCAGAAGCTGATTTCCAAGCAGAAGCTGCCAGCTGTCCCGATGCTGCTTGTCAAACACAGCAGCATCAGCCATCAGGAGCGGAATGTAACGTTTTGTGGCAAGAAACATTAGCAGAGAAGTGACATTGCAAATACAGGTGGAATGTACAATCGTATACCGAGAGTCTCGATTGCATAATTCGTTTTTAGGCAGCACCTGGCGAATCGACCTCACGCCCGACAACAGTCCATAACAGACCAACTACCGCCAAGCTAACCTAAAAAGCCAGCAGGCGGTGCAGGCAGCAAAACAGAACCACTGCAGGATTTGCCATGCCGACAACAGCGGGCAGTTGAACATCAAGCGCGACAGATCTGCGATGTCTATCAGTACTGTCTACGCACTACGTGGTGACAAAGAATGCATCCCAAATCCGGCTCGTCTCAACCCTTGTCTATTACCAGAGAAGAAGCTGATTCAGGCAGCACGGCGCAAAAACTACTTAAATGGCACTACAACATATTTTCAACACATGCAATGAGATAACCAGAAATAATGGGTAATGGCAAACAGACACTGCGTGTCCGGCTAGTCTTAGCAGCTCGACGAGTGAGCATATGCTGCCAAAACTCAGCTAGTTCTATTGGCAGAAGATATGCACATCAGTTAGCTCCAGTAGCGGTGGTATGGTAACAAGATTATGCAACAAGATTATGCAACAAGATTATATGAAAGACTAATGCCACCGAATAAGTAATAAATATGAATACAAACGTATCTAAGAGTTAGCGCTGCCACTGAACATACTTGAGCAGAAAACACAGGCAAGCCAAACAAGCATACAGGCCAATTCATATCAAAACTAGAATTAGAGGCCAATACAATACAGGGAAAACATTTCCCTCAGCTGGTACTCACTGATGGTACCTGAGTTGTTTGCCAACATAAAACGATGAAAATATGATGTTAATATTTACACAAATATTGACACCTAATTAAAGACATGGTGAA